>JANHFX010003355.1:13765-25620 GCA_027560015.1 Chloroceryle amazona | reverse complement strand
GAGGGGAGCTGTGGAAGTGACTCCAGTGGACGTGACGGGAGGTGTGGAAGAGACTTCAGTGGAGGTGACGGGAGCTGTGGAAGTGACTCCAGTGGAGGTCAGGTGAGCTATGGAAGTGACTCCAGTGGGGATGGCGGGAGCTGTGAGGGCTCCACGGGCGCTCTGAGGGGGTGGAGGGCGGGACAGACGATGTGCGGGGATAACGGGCGCCGTGAGAGGACGGCGGGAGCTGTGAGAGGGCACCGGGTGCCAAGGCCGGCCCGGACGCCCTGGGAGCCTCGAGGCGTTCGAGCCGGGATGGGGAAGCGGGGTGGGGAAATGTGGATGGGGACCGGAGGTGGACGCTGCCCCGTCACCCAGGGCTCCCTCCCTCTTCTTTCTGGGGCTGTGTGACCTCCCTGGCCCTGCCGAGGAGCTCCGGGGGACTCCGCGACTGATCGGCAGCCGTTCCGCCCGCCCCCAGCTCGGTGCGGGGATGCCGGGGCAGCGCCCCGCTCCCAGGCAGCCGGCTCAGGGTGAGGGACACCCCGGTCCAGCCTTTGTGCAAGCGGCTGTGACACGACCGCAGACCTTGAGCGTGCGGGCTGGCAGTGCCTCCTGATAAGCAAAAATCTGCCTTCTGAAACAGGGTACTTAATAAATCCGTAAGATGCAGGTTTGTGTTCGGGGTGGTTTTTCCCAGCGTTTGTAGGGTTTCTCGGTTGCTTAAAATAATTCTAGTAATTTCGGTGGAGTCAGGATGGTTTTAAGCAACAGAGGATCTGCTTGGACACAGGTTGAGGGAAGCACATGGATACCTCAGTAAATGGGCAGAGTTACACAGGAGGCAAAGCTCTGCAGAAGATTTCTCCTGTCACATACCTGGTGTACTCCGGACAGAGTGCTGCTGGACTCCTTCCTTAACTTGCACCTAGTGCACACCTTGCTGCTCATACTAATTGGACAGTCACAGATACTTTCCGAGTATGTAACAGCATTCTGTTTAAAAAACATCACCGCTGAAAGGAACGCTTCTTAAGGGCCTACATTATTATTCAAATTGATGCTGAGGATGATGTAAAGAAGGAAGCGTGTTCAACAGCACTTCACTGATCTTTCCACAGCAACTTAGATCAGCCTCATTATGCTGTTTATACAAACACGGTAAGACGCTGTCCCGTTGGTATTACACTGCTAATTGGAACTACTGCTTTCAGAAAGAAAAAGTACTTTTAAAGGCCAAAACGGACGGTGGTTTTCACGTATAAACATGGCATTCTGCTCTTGTAATTACAATTCCATTTTCTACACTGTTTATCAGTGTGTTTCATCAATATAATACTTTTACATCCCTCTTTTTCACAGATACTGTCTTAACGTAATGAAACGTGGCATAAACTCACCCAAAATGAATTCTAGAAAGGTTCTAGACAAGGATGGGGTGACCAATGCAAGAAGACAGTGCGGCAGCTACCGCTTCATTCTTACAGCCCCCCAGTCTTTCCCCACGCAGGTTTGATGCCATAAGTTGGGGGGGCATGCGCTAAACCTGCAGCTTATTCTAGAGTCTGCTTAATAGGAAACTACGTGACCTTTACTTTGTAATATCTGCAAAACTTATATTTTCTGTTTACTTGAGGAGAGGAGACTGGAAAGTAGGAGCAAGTAGAAAACTTGCTGGCAGCTGTAATTCTGAGTCTTCGTAGATCAAAGATTCATCTCTTTTTTTTTCTGTTTGTTTTCTGGCTCGGGAATCGGTAAGCCGAGAATGTCAGCAGTGAATATCTCTGCTGTCATTTCTGCTGGAATTTCTTCTTCAGTCAAAGCCGCTGCACCTGGAGAGCAGTAACAACACCACAAAACACACGACGACAGTGTAAAAATGGCTTTCCGGATCAGTAAAATGTATAAGCAGCAGTAAGTGGATGGAGTGCTTTTAAAGATGTATGAAATAATTGTAAAAAAAGTATTGCTTTACTAGCTCAATATCATACCAGGGATCAAATCTGTGGAATTTGTGGAATTGGACTGGCTGCGAGTCACCATGCAGCAGGTCTTTCCCTTCAGGAGCTGCACCTTTGCTGCCTGCAGCCCGCTGCCAACAGCCATAACCAGATGCCGCTCTGGACTGGTGTGCACTGGGACGTGAATTGTACAAAAATGCGGCACTTCCCAGCCGTTCCAGTTACAATGGGCAATGGCACTTGGCTGAAATGAATGCTGTAATTTACTGTTCCAGACTGGCGTAGACTGGGACATAAATTGCAGACAAATGCGGTAGTTATCAACAGCTCCGTCACAATGGGCAGTGCCGCCTGGATGAAATCAATACTGTCATTTCCATATTGTAGGATCCCTTTTTTGCCTGCGGACTTTGGCGTGTAACCCTTCGGCTGTGTGTTTCTCATTTCAATTCCAATGTAATCTTGTCAGGTCCCAGTTAGATTTCATTGTCCATTTATTTTCAGCTACACCCCTGCAATTGCTGCGTGGATGAAGGACAATCTATATCTCTATGACTATTTTTGCAATCCCCTCTGAGCAGTTTTGACAGCTCTTGGCCTAACGGGGTAGTGGGTTGGCAATGTAAATGATGCTGGTTGGGAACCGAAGCGATCCTGCTGCTGTGCTGTGTGGAATACTGATGCTGTACCTGAGGGATCGCAGGTGTCTGGGGCAGCTCCTCCTCCCTCAGGACGCCCACGCAGCAGGGTGGTCAGACACTGCACCAGCTCAGCCTCCGTCATATGCTCTCCTGTACGCAACAAAGCAACACCAGCCTCTCAGGTTATGGTGGTGTTAGCATAAAAAAAAAAAACTACTAGAAGGCAACTCGAACAAAAACTGTCCAAACAAAACAGGACCACCCGTGCAGCCCCATGTCCACAGCTGTAGCCATTTCCACACAGAGGTGGAAGTGGAAGGCACAGGAAAGTCTTGATCCAGGATCTTGGAACAACCTGGACGTAGCACTTGTTCCCAGTTAGTGGTTGGCTCATGCCCTGAAGCATGAGGTTATAGATCTGTTATGAAACTGTTCTAACGAATCTATTTATGGATGTTCACACCATCCATATAAATAACTAACCTTTCTCACACTGGTCGACTCCTTGGTTTCCAAGGAGCTTTGTGGCAAGGAGTTGTACCAGGTGATGTACAGAGTGAAACAGCCTTTCCCTGTACCTGCTTTAATGTTTAGCTGCACTTTTACAGCAGGAGCAAGACAACAGAAGTTTGTTATTTACCTCTCGTTGGCATTGGCCATAAGTGCAATGACACATTATTTTACAGAGTCCCCTCTGAACTGAACCACCTCCTCTTTTCAGTCTTTCACACACAGATTCCTATCAGGACTGGCCAATTTCATCCCTCCTCTCTCATCACCCTCTTTTTCATTTTTTTTTGCTACCTTTCTGGAGACTGTGTGGCTGGAAGAGAGAACAATGATTCCAAGAAGGGTTCACTGGAAGGAGGACACAATTTGCCAAGATCCCTACTCATCATCTGACAGACAAGATACCTGAGGCCAGCAGAGATCTCCAGAGCAGTTACAGAAGTGCAGCTGGGACCATAGATGCAATTATTCAATTTAAAATCTTAAAACAGGTGGCTCCACACGCCTGCCCTGGTTACCAAGCTATAGTTCCAGATTAATTTTTTGCTGCAGTGGATACGTTCTGAAATTGAAGGCAGAACTAGCAAGCATAAAACTAATATTAGAAAAGAAATAACTCACCTCTGCACTGAAGCAGCGACAGAAAGTCTGCTCTGTCAATAACTTTGTCTCCATTCTCATTATCATAACCAAGAACCTGAAACGCTCGTTGTATTTCTTTCATTGACAAGCCAAATGCGGGTCGATGATTTATATAAAGTTTGATAAAATCTCCTAAATTGATTTTTGTCACTTGTTCTCCAGTATCCACGTACTTGCTGAATTTTACTTCATTTATCATTTCTTCAATCTAGAGATTGAGGCAAGACAGGCTGTTAAATGTTTTCTTCGTGAAGAGCATCAGGCCAGTTTCCAATCTCATGAATGCCAATGGACCGTAACTGTGCACCTACTGGTACCACAGGTGCTGTGACCATATCCCCGGAACAAGCTCCCTCTCAGCAGCTGGATGGACACGGCTATAACAGTTACAGCCTTGCTGCCGTGACAATATTAGGTAAAGAAAGGGGTAGCAGATACGTAGTCACGTTGGATTTCCTCTAATTTCTTACAACGGGCGCTTGGTGACTTGGCAGCTGTTACTGGTACCTTTGCCACAGCTGTGTCTGCACTCTGGGGACAGTGGGCAGGAAACCCAAACCAGTAAATAGACCACCCCCACTACAAAGGTCCCAACAGAACCAGACTGCACACTATCTGCACACACCCTGCTCAGCATCAGCAATCTCTCCCTTCCCGATCCAACGTGTCTGCTGCGGTTTGGCCGCTGCACAGGCTAAATCCAGAACTGGCTCAGCAGGGCTGACATCTGCACAGCTGGATCTCTCCCTTTTCTCTTGGGCAAATGGGCAAGCACTGGCCATGCTGGATACCGGTGGTTTTCCCGAAGCCCGGCACTGTTCCCGAAGCCCCGTTGGCACCTGTGCAGATGTGTGTCCGAAAGGCAGGGTCTGCTCCCTGCCTTCATGGTACTCGTGCTCCAAGAAGCAGCCCCTTTGGGGACACACACTTGGAGAGCTCCCTGTGCCAACACCTACCCAGCCTGCGACTCCCTGGGAAGGGAAGCTGATGCAAGATCTCCCTGGGGAGGACTTTGCACACAGCCTTGGGCCTCTGGCCTTTTGTCACAAGTTTTTCCCCTGAGTGAAGCCCAGAGAAGAGGGAAAGCTCAGCCTCGTATTTTTCCTGTAGCAAGTGTCATGCCAGGCAAGAACAGTGTTTTTCACTCAGCTCTGGCTGATATGGGATTAGGTTTTCTCTCAGCCCCACTGAACTACAAAAGCAAACACCAATTCCCAAAAGCTTTAGTAGTCAGCCCGAGCTGCCTTTTCTCCCTCCTGCTTTTCCCCCATTAAAATACTCTAGAGAGAGATGAACTTTCTCTCTGGATTTTAATACAGTGCTGCCAGCTTCAAGAAGCAGATTGTAGGTTGCCTGGTTTCACAACAGCTTAGTACCTCTGCCTGAAGCGCTGTTGTCATTTTGATTTGGGGCAGGAAGGGGTTAACGGTTATTCTTCCACAGACATTTCCCAGGGAAATCTGTTCTTTCTGTCCCCAAGGGACAAAAATGTAATAATCCAAAGAAAAGATCTAACAAAATACAAGGGGATAACACCACAGCTTGACACAAGGGCAAAGCAGTCCTGTCTGGTTGCGGGGGCTCCAAAGCAAATCTGTTAGATGGTGGCTGTGGCAGAAGTCCTGCTTCCCATCTGCTGGTTCTGCTGGCAGAGAGTGTGCCCGGGCAGATGGGTGGCACTGACTCACAGCACCATCTCAGCAGCCCATAGGGTTCCCGTGCAATGGCAGAGATGAACGCGGCCTCCCCCGCAGAACGATGAAGGGAGAGCAGCGATGTACTGTTTCCTCTGGGAGAGCCCCTCCTGTGTTGAAAGGCTGTAGCTGGTGCAGAGAGGTCGTTATTTAAATCTCCTTGCATCAGATTCAGCGATTTTGGTTTTGTATGCGCTTTAATTACCCTTTTGCCAGGTTACAACGTTACAGATGAGGTTTGTATACAATACAAACTGCCTTGTAGAAACAGTCACAAAAGGGGAAGCGGCAGCACCCTTACTAAATCAGTTGTCTTTCTTGTAAAATTTGAAGCTAAAATGCTCTTGAGAAATGTTTGATAGGAAGCTCTGCTGCTGCAACCTTAAAGGCAAGCTCAGAGAGAGCTTCTGAAGAGTTTCAGTTATGAAAGAGCTTTAAGTTTCATAGGAATAAAAGCTGCTGTCTCCATCTGAAATCATTCTTTCATCAGTCCCAGGCAGAACAAGAAAAGAAGGCTCTGTCAATGCCCAAAACGAGTGATTGTGTGGAGCTGGACATCCCCATCCGCACTGATAACACATACAGGATGCTCTGGTTGAGTCTCCATCTGACCTGGAGAACTCAGCCCATGGTCCACCACCCATATACTGTATGTAAAGCAGCTCAGCCACTAGTAGAAGTCACAGAGAGACATCACTGCCCGCACAGAACATACTGCACAGAAAGCCAGAGGCTGCTACCCTTGGGAGCCAAAGGAAGACTCATTCCTCAGCTGTCTCAGCTCACCTTCTAAAGAAAACCCACCTCTGCAGCGGTGGCAGAGTATTCAGCCCAAAGAAGACCTTGAGGTCATCCTTGGTTGAGCGCCTCTGAACCATCAGGGTCCAGGTTTGCTCAGTCTGCCCCTGCGTTTGGATTCGTTCCTTGAGGTATTTGCTGCCAGATTCTGACCATATTGATGCAGACCAGGTTAAATACATCAAAAGCCAGCAAATAAACTCTGGAGCCACCCAACATGACAATGGTCAGAACCTGGCCCTCATGACACTTGGTAAATGCAGTCAGTCTTGCTCTTTTTTCTTTTAATAACAGCAATAAACCCAACTGACCGACCTTTTCCTCTGATGGATAAAATCCCATCGCTCTCATTACAGAGGGAACTTCCTCCAAGGGAATATATGTTGACACCTGTCTGGTCTCCAGCGTATCGATGCCACTGCTGCGCAGCTGCGCGTAGTAAAAATAGTCTTCCAGTTCCTGTGAGGGATTCAAACGAAACACTGTAAAGTTCAGTTAAGGCTTCTTTTAAGATTTACTAACAAGCATATCAATGAGTTTGCTGTTACAGACGAGCTGGACAAAACATAAAGAAATGTCAGGTTTGTATAAATTAAACTCCGACCAGCTGTTGCCAGACAGCGTTTGCGGTGAGCATCTAATTACCCTGAAGAATTTGCCTTCTCTGCCACCATCCAGTAGGTTGTAGAATGGGATCAAGTCCTCCCCGCCCAGGGAAACAGCAGCATCCAAGGCACTGGCAGAAGCAGAGAAAAGAAGGTACGGGAAGGGTTCATGTGAGGAGAGATTTCCCCTTTCCCTCTCTAGTCACTGCTCACAGACACTTTCAATAAATAAATAAAATCCCTGGGCCTCAGAATTCAGGAAAGAAAAGCGTTGCCTTGAACCGTGAGCTATTTCATCATCAGCCTGCGCTTCTACAGCGTATTTCATACCCAGGTTTTACATACAATGGCACAGTGTGGGAATTAATTGTTAGTGAATGGTCCTCTTGTTTAATGGAATGAGCACAGGGCTGGGAGCCAGGAGCTTTTCCATGGACTTGAGCTTGGTGCCTGGCATTTAGCTTTTCTGCTTCCTTATAGAGACATTGAGGGAGATGAATTAGCTAGATCAGCATTTTGAACATGCAGCAAGGGCTGGGGCTTGGTCTTTGCAAGAAACCACACAAATCTAAGCTCCCTGGTTCCTTGATCTAACACATTCTTCCCCAATAACTCAGTGCAATCCATTACTCCACTTCCTCTCCCGTGGTGGGTGACTGCACCGCAGGTGCAGTCGACATCAAACTGGAAGCACCCCAGTGCCACCTCTTTGTTTCCATTTCAGAGGCACTTGGAGCCAAAAGAATCCGTTCGGTTTGTACGGATGAAAAGGAAACCAAGCCTGGCAGTGCAATCGTGGCGTAGCATTGCCACATAATGCCCCACGCCTGGCAGCCACGCTGCAGCTTCCACGCACACCTCTCCGGTGCTGCTTCCACCGGCTTTCTTTGCAGGCTTCATGCTTTTTTCCATAATTAAGTTATTTGGGTATTAAACATAGTGGAGATGCACAAGATGCCAGAAGCAGCAATAAAATGATAATTAGCTCATCAAGAGCTTCGCTCTGAAAACAAATTACATAGAAATTCAAGGTTGCCTGGACCCTGGCCAACCATTATAAAGAAGGATCATTTATATTCTAATGCCTTCCTTAAAATGTCGCTTATTCTGACCCCCGACTGCTAAAGCCACACAAAGTGGAAAAGAAAATAAATAAACCCATTGCTTTCCCACCCAGGTTTCCTTTGTTCTGGCACATGAAGGTGAGCTGGCTCAGCACCCTTTGGGTTTTCCTCTGAGGGAGCTGTACCTGCGAGAAATGTTTTACGCAGGACCAGCGCCTGCCTTAACCACAAAGCCCTTGTCCCAGGAAGGTGAGGGGCAACAGTGCTTCATAGGAGCACTCCAAAAACCAAAGATGGGAGCGAGGGCTAAAAGCCAGCTCCCGTGGGGTCGATCTGCCAGAAACCAGGAGATGTGCTCTGGGGTAGTAGAGTGATATGTGGGATAAAATAAACCCAGCTGCAGACCAACCAAGACCACGCCACGCTATCTAGCTTTTCTAGCTCTGAGGCAGGCTAAGCTCCCTTTCCAGTCCTTGAAGTGTGAAGGTGAATTTGCTCCACGCCAGCCTGGCAGTTTTCAGCTCAATTCGCAGCTGCCTGCTCCCTTTTGATGGACATGTGGATCTACCAGGCGTCCCCAGCTGCGCTGGCGAGGGGCGAGCCCTCTGCCCTGCAACGAGCGCCTTTCGTCCTTCACATGCAAAGAAGCCAAAATATATATCCTGGCTTTGCTGCATCACCCGCCTGCCATGGAGGAGCACACGTCTGGCACTGCTGCCCGAGGGAGCTGGCAGAAGGGAATGGCTCACTTGCAGAGAAAGGTGGGAGAAACCTGGCAGGGGTTATCACAGACACTCCCGGACAGAGCCTGGAAATCATAGAATCATTTGGGTTGGAAAACACCCTTGGGATCATAGAGTTCAACCATTAACCCTACTCTACAAAGTTCACCCCTAAACCATGTCCCTTAACACCACATCCAAATGACCCTTAAAACACATCCAGGGATGGTGACTCAACCCCCTCCCTGGGCAGCCTGTTCCCAGAGCAGGGGGCCCAGCAGCACAGTGTCCAGGCAGGTTGGGAATCTCTCCAAAGAAGGAGACTCCCCAACCTCTCTGGGCAGCCTGGGCCAGGCTCTGCCACCCTCACACCAAAGAATTTTCTCCTCCTGTTCGAATGAAACCTCATGAGTTCCAGTTTGTGCCCATTACCCCTTGTCCTTTTGCAGGTGATGATCTCCAGAGGTCCCTTTTAGGACAAAAGCCCCATTCTCAGTATAAATGCCGAGGAACATTTTCTTCAGCCCTGCTGGCCAAGCAGCTGTAGGAAGCCATAACAAGACTCCTTTCTCTTTCCTGTGGTACTCACTCTAGGTTGACCTCCCATTTCATGACGGTGCAGTCGTCCCCTCCCGCTGTGAAGACGTAGCGTCCATCATAGGAGCTAGCAAGCTCAGAGACACCATCCGGATGGCAAATGAAAGCTGAGGACTTGTGGGGGTTGCCATCAATAGGCAAAATCTGCAAGCCCACCTGTAAGGAAAGAAGGAGCCCGGGAGGGCTGGAGTCCCAGGGGAGGGCTGCACAACAGGGCAGGGCTGTGTCCTCCTCCCAGGAGCTCACTCAGCTCTCAGGCAGGACCAGACTACACATGGTTCTGCCTGCAGAAAATGTCTCCCAGGGACCGCTGCCTCTACAAGTCGAGGCTCTTGTACAGCTGGGGTGGATGGGGTTCTGTACCTTGTCCTTTGTAATGTACACCAGATAGTGTTTCTGGGGGTCCGTAGTCTTTGCTGTTGGGAGGATTTGGATCTTCTCCAATGGAGAGCCATAGGTTGGTCCCAAAAGGGTCTTTCTAAAGGCAAACAACATTTTCATCCATTCTAGGACTCAAAAAACCTTCTTCCTTCTCTGAACAGATGATACACACAAGAATGGGCAGATATGGGGAGGTATGGTGGGTGAAAAGGCTTTGTGCTACTGGCTGAGAGGATGGGATAGGACAGAGCCCCCGCCTAGAGGGGACCACACTGGGGATAAGAAAGGAATTTAGTTCTTGGGGACCATTCAGTCCTTGTACTTTTCTCATGTGAGTTCTGTCTCTTTATCTGATGTCCAACTATTACATCTCAAGTCCAACACATTGGGCAGACCAAGACCCACCAACAGCCACAACCTTACTAGATAACACTCTGGTGAGCAGCAGAGTGGCGACAAGGATGGAGTAACCTGGGACCCTAGAGTCATCCCAAGATCTGCATCACAGGTGGGCAAACACATGCTCACGGGTGGCAGTAGGGCAGGCATTAAGCAGAGGAGAACACAGAGTCAGGATGGGGGTCCCAGGCAGTGCAAGGCCTGAATCTCTCCTCTACCTGCACATTTTGGTCGTTGTGTTGTAGAGTTTCATTTTGTAGCAGTTGTTGGCAGTGAGGATAAAGGACTCGGTGCTGAGCTGTGGGTACCAGGCCAAGCACAGAGGCACAGCAACCTGCTCTACCCGGTTCCTGTGCAAGACCACCAAGTGGTCCTTGCTGCTGCTGTTCAGGTCGTATTCAACCTGGAGGGAAGACAAGGAAACACAACAATTCCCCTGTGGTCTGCCAGCACCCTGGCCTTGCTGATCAACTGGATCAAATATCTCTCGCAGCAGCCAAGGTGAGCAGCCTGCAGCAGCAGAGCCTCAACCCTGAACTCTGGGCCCATCTGCCCTGAAACCAGACTGAGAAACAATCCCCACTACGATGGAACTAGTGCAGAGAGGGTTAGGAGCTGCAGAACCAGAGACTGAGTCTCCTTCCCTTGTCCAGCTGCCCACTTTAACTGTGAATCTCCACAGCCCTTTAGACTTTCCCATCAACCCACCAGCTGCCGGTCCTCTCCAAGGCTCAGGAGCCTGGGCTCGTTGCTGTCTAACTGGACCCCAAAGAGGATGCTCCGGATGGGTTTGTAGTGGGACCGCAGCCCTGCTAGATGTTCCCAGCATCTGCTCGCGTTTCGCAGGACTCTCTTGTAAACAATCACTGAGTATTTCTCATCCTGGAAGGACAGCACAAAGGTTAACGAGCCACGATCCCCACGCACATAACCCGGCTGGCAGTGGGCAGCTTTGCATGTCCTCTCAGGGCTTAGCTCAACCCTTTCAGTTTTGTGAGTCCTACGAGGAGGGTTAGAGTAACAGCCAGGATAAAACGCTGGGTCTGACAGATTTTGGCAGCTGCTCCCAGGGACAGCACTGCAATGGTCCTTGGCCTGGTCAGAGCATCTTATCTGTCTGGAGCACGTTCCCTGATGTGGTCTCGCGGCAGAGGGACAGTAAATCAAGTTTGGTGACTCCCCAGAAGTCACAAGGAAGATGCCCCTCTGCCCTGGCATCCATGGATGAGGGGAGAATCTTTTTCTTTGTACAGACATCATAGAACGGTTTGGGTTGAAAGGGCTCTTAAAGATCATCTCATTCCAAGCCCCCTGCCACGGGCAGGGTCACCTCCCACTAGGTTGCCCAAAGCCCCATTCATCCTGGCCTTGAACACTTCCAGGGATGAGGCATCCACAACCTCTCTGGGAAACCTGTTCCAGTGTCTCACCACCTCACAGTGAAGAACATCTTCCTTACATCTGATCTAAATCTAACCTTTTTCAGTTCAAAGCTATTACTCCTTGTCCCATCACTTGTCCTATCATCACCAGCTGCTACAGCCTCTGTGCCAACCTGCTTCGAGTGCTGCCTCAACACCTCTGCACCAAGACATGGGACCAAGGGAGCAACCCCCTTTGAGGTGCACCAGCCACAAGGAGATCCCTGCTCCAGCCCTTTCTACAGCTGGCTTCAGAGCCAAGGCTTGTCACTAAAGTTAGCGATGGGACACTGCCAGCAGCAGGTCTGTGGAGCAGCTGTGACTGGTGACTCTTCAAGCCAGGAGAAGCATTTCAGAGTCACAAAGGCCCAGGGAAGGGACAGCCCCAACACCCCTCGCTCTGCCGTGCCTTGTGGATGGCCAGTAATTCCCAGTCCC
>JANHFX010003355.1:0-12469 GCA_027560015.1 Chloroceryle amazona | reverse complement strand
AATATGCAAAGCACAGGAAATAGGATTGCTTCACTTTCAGAAATACAATGCTTTGGTTAGACATTATCATGCTCTCCGCCTTTGGTTTTCTGCCTTTTGTGCTGCCCAGAGCAGCTGCGAGCAGCAGGAGCTATAGCAGTGACCCGAGCAGATGGAAGAGACAACAGAGACTGACAGGAAAAACCAAACAGCTCCCCAGGCTGGAGAGGAGCCTGTCCCACATGGTTCTTTAGAAAACACGTGCGGCTAAGGACAGACGTTGCCAGGAGAGCCTTCACAGGAGTGGCAGACACATGGTTTGCAAGCTGGATCAAGCCGTGGAACAGCTTCATCTGGCCCACAGACGTCCTATAAATCCTCAGGCACAGCTACATCGCACAGAGGGGCAGACAGGGGCTGTCCCAAGCTCCTGAGCCAATGTGGTGCAACCCAGTACTGGTACCAACGCCACTGGGGCAGACTCTGCGCTGTCACCACCCTGATTAGCTTGTCCAGCCGTGATAAAATCTAACTAGAAACAACCATCCAAGGGAAAGGTTTAAGGGGAGGGGTGGATTAAGGAGCCTGGCAGGAGCTGGAGGCTCAGCATTAGCACTGCCTGGTGTGCCCAGTACATGACAGAAGAGCTGAGCACCCCAGGACCAGATCATCTCCATCCCTGCATTAGCGCTTCTCTTGCCTGTGCCAAGGCATAATAGCTCAGCATTTAAGATGTGCTGGGGTCCACCTGGGTTTTGGTGGCCACTGGGAGATCCCTGGGGACTGTGCAGACAGAGGGGGCTACCCAGGAGACATCCACCCCCTGCTTGTCTCTGGTGGGCAGGTGGAATAAATACCCAAAGTGAAAATCTGTGGAGAAGGGGTATAAAGGGGCACGTTCCCTCCCCGTCCCTGCCTGCCCAGGAGGAGGGTACAGGGTTGAAGCCTGCTCCAGCCAAGGCAGAAGGCTATGGGGCAACTTTCATCTGACCATCTCCCCATTCTTCAAGCACCCAAGCAAATGCAGGAGAAGACCTGTCACTCACCTGGTGACAAAAGGCTGGCTGCTGGAGATACAGGAGGTGAAGCAGTCTGGGGAGGCACCCGGAGGATCAGGAGGGGTTTTGGAGAAGGAGATGGATCGAATGGGACCCACTGTGCTGTGGCTGTAGCAGGTGAGGAATTGCAGCTGCCCATTGTAGAATTTAACCTGACCTTTCACATCACCCGTTACAATGCAGCTGCAAGGAAGGGAAAGCTTTTAATCAACACGCTGGTTGAGAACTCCCAGATACTTCTCGAATAGCATCCTTAGGCAGAAGCAGGTCTCTTCCCCTTTTCTCTGCTCAGCTGCGTGAGAAGACCGTACAGATGTGCAGAGGGGAAGCCCAGGGCTGTGCAGAAACCCCCAGGCTCTGCTGTGACCCTGCAGTGTCCCCAAGGCTGTCGAGGCGTTTGGTGGCCGTCTGCTCCCTCTGCCGGTAGTGGCCAGGAGGCTGAGCAAGGCTCATCTGCCATCCTCTGTGACCATGGCCAACCTCGAGTCTGAGCTGGAATCACATCACCTGGAGTTTTCAACCTTTTTGGTTGGTTGGTTTTTACCAAGACATTATTTTCTGGAAAAAGCCAGAGAAATGGCTCATAAATCTGAGGATGGGACCTGCAGCTACTGAAAACTGCAAACTGCCACCCGTTACCTCTCCAACACCTGGAGCACAGTAATGCTGTCCTTCTGCATAGGCACCACCTTGGTGGCCCTCACGCTGTGCGGCTTGGCCTCCAGTTCCTTGGAGGTACCGACCACGTCCCACACCACCAGCTTCCCGGCCGAGGTGCCCGTCAGAGCTTGCGAGTTGTTAAAATGAAAAACCGACTGGCTGAAGTGTCCCACCACGCTGCGGAAGGTCTGCAGAGAGAGCGGCCAAGCTGTGTGTTCACTGTGCTGGCTCTTCCCTCCTCAAGCCTCAGGAGATGTTCCTGCTTCGTCCCCTCATGTGACATTCCCTCCCTGTCCCATGGCAGGACCATCAGAGGCAAGAGCTCCAGGAAAAGATGCAGTGGAGCATCTCAGAGACAGAGCCTCTCTTGACCTCAGCAAAGGCAATCCTGGCTTGCCCCCTCAGGAGAGTGAGGGGGACAGGCTGGGCACATGGCCACTGGCTTTGCTGAAGGGGATGGGAGGGGACAGTGCTGCTGGCAGGAGGAAAGCCAGCAGGAAAGGTGACTTGCTGTGGTCCCCCCTGCGCTCACCTGGCTGCTCAGCAGGGGTGCTCTGTACTGCAGACCAGCATCACCCTGGGGAAAGTGGAGAAAAGGTCCAGGACAAGCATTCTGGAGCCATGCTCTGCAGTGCCACTGGGTCCCCTCCCCATTGTCTTGCCACTGGCCTCACACCGTGGTGACCAAAGTGGAGCTCCTGCGGCAGAAAGGCTCCAAGACCTTCCAGAGAGCACCAAACACCCTCCCTCCATCCACTCCTCTCCCAAAAGTTGTCTCGCTAGTCTGCAGCCCCCCATGAGACTGGGACCCTTTGGGAGCACATCTGGCACCACAAATACAACTTCCATGGCCCAACTTACCCACAGGTAAAATAGCACCTGGGTTTTGCTGTTGCTGACAAACTCATAGGGATTTTGAGGATTAAAAATGACATAATCCTGCAATTAAAAGGGGAGAATCGCATCAATACCAAGCCCAGCAAGGCTTTCTGCTTATTCTTTCATGCAAAAGATCAGCTTTTATCCAAAACCCACTTCACCACCTGCACTGAACTGAAAACAGAGGCTGAATTCCCTGAGAGCGGTGCTCTCTCTTCTGCAAGTGGGGACAAACCAGCAGGACCACTGGCTCTCCCTGGCCGGTGCCTGGGCTGCAGAGGAGAACATCCCACCAGGGTCCCCTCCACATCCCGTGTCTGTCAGGCAGCAGAGGAGCAGCAATAACGGTCCCCAGATGCTCCCCTGCACTGGGGTGCAGCAGGGCTGGGGTGTGATCCTGCCTCCCGTCTCCAGCCAGCACCTACCAGTAGCCCTGTGCTGGATGGGGGACATGGGGGTGCAAGGTGGGAGCAGGTGAGGACAGGGCTGCCCAGTCCAGCCCAGTCACGCTCCTGCGCACCCCTCAGCCATGGTCACTCACCTGATACCCAAACTCAGGCCTCAGCTCCGTGCTGCACATGGGTTTCTCTGTGGGCAAAGTCCACTTCCAGACACAAACTCTCTGGCAGAGAAGGGAAAATCAAGGGACATTTGTGGCTTTCTGGGAGCTTGGAGGAACCAAATGAACCCCCTTCCCTACAGCTGCAGGGGTTGGTGGGGCATAACAGACCAGAGGAGGATAAACCCAGCTCTCTGGCAGCAGAGACCTTAATTTCAGGAAATAGTGCTAGAAATATCTTTGATGAAAGTGCATCAGAGTCAGAATCTTTTATCCCAACTTTAGATCCTCTTTCTCCACTCCACAGCATTCACTTCAATGAAATCCAGGTCTGTCTTCCAACAGCTCAGCCAAAAGAAGCCCTCGCTCTGCAAGCCTGCTCCTCCTTTCTTCTTCTCTCCCCCCTCCAAATGCCCCCCTTCCCTTTCACTGCACTAGGAAAACCTTTAGGGATCTATTCTGCAAAGCTACGGAAGAGGAGATATTTTCTTTACCTGCACCAGACCAGAACTAATGGTCACCAGGTACTTCACATCCCGGGAGATAGCGATCGCACTGACCCCGTCCTCTGGGTGGCTCTCAAAGATGGTGCGCACTGGTACCCTACGGAGCAAAGACCTCCTGGGTGCTCCCAGCAGCACAGGGGGTCCAAGGCAATTCCTTGGCAAAATCTGTGCAGTCTGAGTGGTGGGGAGGGAGTCTGAGAGCACTGGTGCTGCTGCGGGAGCAGCCAGGACTGCAGCTGATCCTCAACATCCTCTCCATCCCTTCCTCCCCGAGAAATGACTCACCAAGGATCTTGCAACACTACAGGTTGGAGACAAATGTGCTTAGGCTGTGGGACCTCAGCCCCACCTCAGCATCCTGTGAGTGTGGGTGATAGAAGCAGGAGGAAGCCCTCAGCTCGATTTTGGCTTCTTTTCTGTGTTTCTCCCTTTTCGCTCTCAGCTGAAGCTGGAGTCAGCCCTAAGCCACTTACTGGACACAGGAGGTTTCCTAAGAGAAGGTTCCCAGGAGCTTACCCGGAGAAGGAGTCCCACACGATGATCAGAGCATCTGGCCCTCGGTTGGCAGTTGCCACCCAGCGCCTGTCTTCACTCACACACAGGCAAGAAATGACATTCGTGTGGCCCTGGGGGAAGAGAAGCAGTGAAGTGCTGCTGAGGCTCCAGACCTGGCAGCTGTTTAAAGCACTCATCAAACCGCTTCACTCACGAGCTCCCCTTGTCTTCCCTACCAAGGCTCCTCCACTCTCATCCTTCCAGCCCAACCTTTGCACCCCATTTTTCACAGGCTCTTCCAAGCCCATTCCCCCAGTCCTGCAGTTTTAGGTGATCCCTAAACGCCAGGCACCAGGAAAAGAAACAGAAGGAGAGAGTCTGGGAGAAGAGGAGGAGGAGGGAGACGTGTGGGCTGTGTGCCAGACCTGCAAGTGGTGCTGCCTGTTCCCTAGGACATCGTGGATGACCACCGTGTGGGAGGAGACGTACAGGAGCACCTGGTCCTCCCCATCCATCAGGCTGTGCACGGCCAGGCTGCTGTTGTAGCCCAACACCCAGGACAGGCTCTGCAGGGACAAGGCAGCTCTTAATGACCAGGACAAAAAAGGCACAGAAGGTCTCTGGGGTGATGGGAGAGAGCTGGGCAGGAGTGCTGGGTGCTGTGTGGACCCCCATGGGGGCACCGTGCCCGCTGATACTCACGAGGGGGTGAAGGCTGGTCTGCTTGTCCTCCTGGAAGAGCATCCCTGGCGTGGCCGCCCACACCAAGCTGGAGGAGCCATCTCTCCCATCCTCTTCCCCGCTCCTCTGCTGTGCTCCCTGCTCCCTGGAAATGGCCCCCCTGGGCTCAGGCAGCGCTGAGGGTGGGTGAGCTGGTCTAGCACCTTCCAGCTGGGTTCTCCCAGCAGTGCCTTCTCCCAGACCAGTCCTCAAGGCTGCCGCGTCCTGCCTCCCAGCAAAGGTGCTGGGCAGGGTGCCTGGCATCCCCATCCCTGAAGGACACCACAGGGTACCCAACAATGCATGTGCTCCAGCATCAGTCAGTGCTCCTTCCATCTCCTCGGCAGCAGGGAGGGGATCCTTGGAAAGGAGAGAAGTTTTGGTGGATGTTGGCTCCTGTTCTGGTCAGCCTAGATGCTGCCCTGTGGCTGGTGGAAACGCACCCCAACACATCTCAGATCCACCCCCTGTCCCTCTCAGGGCACGCTCCACTATCAAGATGCTTCTTTGCTCCTGTCCAAACTATTTTGTACAAGGGAAAAAAAATGCCAAAGAAATTTTCCCACCAGTCACCACTTCTCTTTCTGCACGTCTGATCTTCCCCCTTTGCACCTCCACAGCACCACATGTCTCACACCAGTCAGCTCCTGTCACCTGGGCTAAGATGCCCAAGTTTCTCCTCCAAAACTGACTTACAGGCCCTTTGAAGGCCACAGGTCTGGCCTTTCTGCTGCCTGTTCCCCAGGCAATGATTAGCGATGGCTGCAGGGGGGCACACGGTCATGGGCCGGAGAGGTAGTGGTGACAAACTGAGGTTAAAAGCAGGGGAGTAGGGTCCTGGGACTGGGGCTGGGTTGGCTGCAAAGGGCTCTGCAGCGATCCCAGCTCTGCTGCCAGCGTGTCTCGCCATGCTGCCCAGCGAGCAAATGGAAAGTCAGGGTACAACCCCCCCACCTTCCTCAGCCCCTCATCAGCTGTCAATAAGTGTATTAAACAGCCCTGGGGTGTCTGAGCTCACGGCAGCCCCCAGACAGGCTTTCCCCAGTCTGACCACCGGCCACTTAACCTTGTTCTTGGGATCCCACATCAGCCTTTGCCTCTCCCCACAGAGCTACTTGATTTCCTCCAGCAGCCGGGTTCTCTTTCTGCTCATGTAACTCTCGGGCAGCTCAAATGTTCAGTGACTATTGATGGCTCAGGCTGCAGAGAAGCGGCATCTGCTGAGCCCAGCTGGTGAGGTCCCTGCTCCACCTTCTCCCTGGGGACATCTCAGGAGAAACCATGTCTGGGAGACATCACCCCCTGGTCCTGGAGCTGGGGTCTCTGCTTCTGTCAGGACCTGCTGATGGACCCTGTGTCAGGCTCACCTGCTCAGGCAACACGGCCATCTCCTGAGCTGTCTGTCCATCCTGGGATATCTCCATGGGCTCACTGCTTGCTCCTGCTCTTCCTCCAGTTGGCTCCCCTGGTGTAACTTCACGTGAACCCTCCATCCCCACTGTCGCCCTCCTTTCAGGGAGCTGGGGTGCAGAGATGCTGTGAAATACACCCACCCCCCAGGGTTTAGCTGCACAACCACCTGAAATTTGGCACAGTCAGAGGAAAGGGTACTTGTGAAAGGGGGAAACAGGTCCCAGAACCCCTTTTTAGCTCCAGTGCCAAGTGCAAGCAAGCCCAGCACAGCCCCTGTTACTCCAGTTGAGCCTGGGCTCCCTCCCCATCTGCCTGCACACTGCGCCAGGTACGGACATTTCCCGTCAGATGGGGTTTCATCACTGGCCCCATAAGCAGCAGGGCTACTCCTGGGTGGCAACTGGTCTATCTCTGGCCTCAGGAGTCTGGATTTGAGCCAACCCTGGAAGCTTTCATGGAAGCGGGAATGGGTCCTGGGAATAACCCTCTCTCCGGCAGGTAAAAGGCTGCTCAGGCACAGCTGCAGCCCCACAGGACTCACCGGGGTTACCACAGAGCTGTTCCCAACCCCCCTCCAAGCCTTGGTGGCTCTCCAGCTGTCCAGTCCTCCCACCGCTCTGGGGGGATCCCCCCCCACTCACCAGTCGCACCGATCGCCGGCTTCTGTTTGCATCTGCCTGCGGTTCCCAGGCAACGGCTGCACCGGCCAGCGGCAGCCCGGGGAGCAGCAGGGAGAGAAGGGGGGACCCCTCTTCACCCGCACCGGCTGCCGTGGAGAGGCAGCAGCGTCCCCCGGCCGAAGCAGGCAGCCGGTGGCGTGGGGGGACCGCCAGCCCTCGGCCCTGGCCAAGCCAAAATCCTGCTCGTGGCCGGGGCAGAGCTCCGCTCGGCAGCGCCAGGCGCCTTTGGGCCCGATCCCTCGCCCTGCCCGGGGGTCGGGACACGGGATCTTTATCTGATCCCTCCCCCCCGCAGGGGGTTGTGAGCAGCTTCTGCTCCCTCGGCAGCCTTGAGCAGTGAGAAAGCAAGGAAAACCAGCTTCTGGCCCCTGACCGGCCTGCGTCCCCCCCACAGCTGTCCCCAGCTCCCTGCCAGGACAACACTCACAGGGGGACCGCCTTCCCAGGGACCGCTCCAAGTTATCACCTTCGGCACCGAGATCATCAGCTGGAAGCGTTCCCAAGTGACGGCTCCAGCTTTATCATTAAGCTGAACTAATAACAATTTCTAAATCTAATTTGTTTTCCCTTCTGCCCAGCAAGAGCCTCGTACCGTGCTGGGAGAGGAGTTTTGCTCTCAGCTCACATTATCTCCTCGACCTGAAGAGGCTGCTGCTCCGAGATGGGTCCTTAACAGGCGGCTGCTCTCGACTCTTCCTCTGTGGCACAACCCCCAGCTTCCAGTCGGGGCGGTTTTAGGGCTTCAGGAGCAGGGGTTTGGTCCTCAAGCCCCGCTTCTGCTCGGCACAGGAAGGCAGCTCCTTCAGTGCATCAAACTTGCTCCAACACGGCACTTGCTTTCCCACCTGGCAACACCCAGTCCCCATTCCCTGATCATACTGGATACGGGGAGCACTCTCTGCTCCCCAGCACAAAATTCCTGGGCAGCTCCTCTCATCCTACAGCTGAGGTTTGAGTGTGGTCTAAAGGAGAAGCTCAAACCTTACCTATGCACAGCAGGTTTTGCAACATGATTTGTATTTCTTACACTCATTGTGATTGTTCAACCTGTTCTGGTCAGGACACCCAACTGGAGGGGTTGAGGATGCAACGGTTGGGACACAGGGTTAGGGGATGCAATTCTGGTAAAGCTTCAGGGAGCAGAGAGCCCTCCAGAGCATGCAGACACCCTCCCCAGGGAAGGGGAATTGAGCTCCCTGAGAGCAGGAATGAAGCTGGCCGGGGGGGCCAGGCTGACTCTCTGACCTCATTGGAGGAGCAGTACAGAAAGTGGGGATTTTCTAGATCATTCCATCCCAGGAGGCACAAAGGTGAAGGCCTGGAAGGATGCATCCCAAGCTTTTCTTCTCCTGGACTGGTATCTAGACCCAGGTTCACCTACAGCTCAGGTAAAAGCTGGTCACAGCCAGGCAAGCTACGCACGCTTCTCAGGGACACACAGCCGAGGCCAGCCCCTGGGTACACAATTTACCCACATTCTTCCACCTACGCTCCATTTACAGGGACAGGAGAAGCCTGAGGACACCCAGGAGTTTAGAAACTGCAGCAGCACCCATGAAAACCCCTTTTGCAGAAATCAGAAGGGGCTTCTCAAGGTACAATCTCATCCCAGGAAAGCTGCCCTGAGCTGCTGCAGATGCTTCCACCACAGCGCAGAGGAACCTGCCCGAACCACCAAGCAAAGGACCTTTGCTTTGAAGCTTCACCATTTCAGTACCTGCTCCGTTGGACTCCACCCTGAAACACGAACATTTGCAAAACCAAAAGGGTAAAGCTATTCAAGAAAACACAGAGCGCTGGGTGAGTGATTTAAAACTCGGGGGTGTAGTTGACTTTTTCAGCCTATTTCAGGTCTGGTTAATAACCATTGTAACAAAATGCTCATTATTATTATTGCTCCTCAAGCCCCAATCTGCTTACCAAGGGCTAATGAAAGACTTCACCTTACCTGGGCTCCTGCTCTGCAAAGCCAGGGAGTTGTCATTCTGTGTCTGTGCAGATCTGCCCTTAACCCACCCAGCCTGGCCCACGGTTACTGCCCAAAATAACAACTCCTACAAGAGTGGAGAGAGGCATCACTCTGCTTTATTGCTTTGGGAGAGTATTTTGAAGTGCAGCTGGAAACAAGCTTAAAACAAACCAATCACCCCCAAAACCTCCTCAGCTTATACACCCTAAAACCAACTACCACAAATAAACAAGTTTAAAAATATATATATAAAAAACGAGCCAGAGTAGGAGCACTTTTAGACAACTCTCTGAACTACTAAAAGTAAATCAAAGTAGAATTAACCCCTGTTCCTCACCTCATTGATTTAAAATAATCAGGCATCCCAAAATTTCTTTCATCACGTTCAGTGATCTCAAAAGTTGTGGTCACAGGAAAAATAGCAGATCAAACTCGGGTAGTTCCTACTGTCATCTGCTAGGACAGACACCAAAAGGTGCTCTGGGACTTTTTAGCATCACATTACAAGTTGTTCAGTGAGGAACTGGGGGTTGCACTAAATGATCTTTTGAGGTCCCTTCCAACCCATAACATGCTGTGATTCTGTGAATTTTAAAGGGGAAAAAAAAATAAAAATAAAGGAATGGTCTGTTATCACCAAGTAAGAGCATTTCATGCTCTTTAGAGTCTGTATGAAGTGAAGTTTGGGTCTCTCTACAGCCTCATTTCAAACTGATTTAAGTGTAAGAGATGAGAAGCCACATCTTGCACCTCTGCAAGCTGCTCCTGATGAACCAGTGCAATTCTGAAGTGCAGTCAGACCCTGCTCTGCCAGAGCCTCTGCAGACTCTGCACATCCAGCACCCCAAAGTGACAGCCTCTGAAACATCTGGTACAGCAAAAACACGCAGGGAAGATTTCAGACCAGACCAGAGCCCAGGAACCAGGCACAAACTTCAGCTTTATTGTTTTCCAAGCAATGGTCATCTTTGCAAGGGAGTGATATTGCAGCTGAAAAAGAAGAGAGTAGAAGGAAATATTAAAGTCTCAGTTCTCCAAGAGGCATGATTCAGATCCTCCACAACCCTCCTCCACTGCTTTCCTCTACTGGACAAACTGGCCCAGAGACCTTCCCCGTGCACACCTTTGATACAACTCGCCCCCCCACGCCGCCATGCGAAGGTGTCAGCCCCCAGTGAAGTCCATCTCAGGGGGCAGTGACACCCAGGGCAAAGCTCAGAGCTGGCCCTGCCACGGGAGAAGCTTCTCCCCTGCTGGGAAGCACAACAGCAGCTTACCCCAGGAGGCCCTTCCCAGCCCAGCGCTTCGGAGTCAGCCCCACGTGCACCTTTTTGCCACCGCGGATCACGGTCACACTCAGAGGTCTCTGAAAGGAAAGAAAATAAATAAAACAAAAGACTAAAAGATGGCAATTTTCCATCATCAATCTCTCTCCTTTGCTCTTTTGCTGAAACACCAGAACATCGGGCCCAGGGGAGTTGCTTCTCAGTGGCACCTGTTCCACCCCTGCCGCTAGATCTGGAAGAAGCGTTTCACGTGGAGACACCTCCAGGAGATTTCTCACTTCTACTCTACAGCACTTGGTGACTCTGGCAGCTGCTTTGGCCAGTCCTCGAGGGTGGCCCAGCCACTCAGCCTGCTGCTGCAGCCTGTGATGCCCAGAGCAGAGAGCACGCCCCTCTTAGCGCACTTCTGCCCCCCAGGAATCAGCTCAGTGCTGTGAGAGAACAAAGCTACAACAGCACAGACTGAATGTGACACTGTTTCTGACATGAAAATGGTGATCCCACAGATCTGAGCTCCGCAGACAAAGCTTTGGCTCCCAGAGACAGGCAAGAGAGTGCAGCTACAGCAGAAACGAGCTCACCCCTTCGCTGTGCTGCACCACTGTGGCGATGTTCTGCAGGTTCTGGAAGTTGTTTATGTTGACAGAACCGAACTCCACGATCTCATCATCGACCTGAAGCCCCTGGGCAGAGACAGGAGAGGGATGAGCATCTGCCTTCTCCAAAGACAGGTACTATCACAGGAGCATCACCCTTCAGCCAGCCAGGCGGAGAGGGATGTGCTACAACCCTCCTCACCACTCAGGCAACGGGACCACACCAATCCCTCTCCACATCCTTCACAAGCAGCACGTGCTCATTCCGCTGGCATGTTTTATGGGAAGAGAAACACTGAGGCTAGAAGAATGGTCAGCGAGGTCTGGTACGAGCTGAGGTGCAACGATACAGGTAGGCAGAGTACCCACATCATTCCCATACAGTGACCAGTCTATCCACAGGACATCCCAGTGCGACCAGAAAAGAAAAAGAGGGAGAGGGGAACGACACCCTAATCAACCCCCCAGCTTATTCCCATTTATTAACAAGAGGCAGAGAACAACACGTGCTGTGCTCTCCAGGACCAGAAGAAGCCTTCCCCCTGAGCTGTCAGACCCCACCAACTTACCGAGATACTGGCAGGAGACCCTGGAGTCACCGCGTTCACTTTGGCAAAGGCCTGGGGCAGGCTCTGGTTCTGGCTCATGGCCTCGGCCAGCGCCTCCGCCTCATCCCTGGCGTGCTTCTCCTTCTCCCGGGCGTGCAGCTGGTGAAGAGCTTCCTCCACCTGCTTCATCAGGGCCTTGTGATCGTTCTGCAGACCTGTGGGTGACACCATCAGCACCCAGGCAGCAGGAGCCAGTTACACTAAGGGGTCTTTCTCAGCACACAGCCCCCTCTGCAGCTGTGCAGAAGATGGCACTGTGGGGGTCTGGGATCTCAGCTGTGACCAGTCGTGACCTCTGCTGGTGTTATCTGCTGGGTGCTGGTGCCAGCCCTGCAGATGTTTGTCAGTAGAAGTCAGACCCAGAGAAATCCAGTAAACACGCAAAGGAGGGCCCAGAGGTCGCCAGTCACCCAGGAATCACTGAGCTGCTCAAGTCTTTCCTCCACCAAGCCACGTACTGCTAGGTGTGTGGAGCAGCAGCCACCCCCAGAGGGCACAGAGCAAGGCTGGGAAGAAATAAATGCCAAGCTATTTCATTTTTTTTTTTACCCAAAGCTTATTCTTCCAGCACCACAGAAACACTTTGCTGTATTTTGCAACCCCCAAATAGCTCCACAGAATTTCAAAGCCACTGCAGCAGCAGGTGGACAAAAGCGTTTTCCTGACTAAGCCCATCCCCTCTGGCTACCAGCACAAAGCAAAATAACTGAAACACCAACTCAGAGCAACCCTGGGGTTCAGTTTATGGAGAACTGCCATGAACGGGCTGAACGATACGGTGTTGGAGATCCATGGAATTGTTTAGGCTGGAAAGGGTCTTAAAGATCATCAAGTCCAATTGTTAACCCACCACTAAACCACATCCCTCAGCTATGAAGGCACTCCAGGGATCACGGGGACTCCACCACTGCCCTGGGCAGCTTGGGACAGGTCTGGACAACCCTTGTGAAAAAGAAATTGTTTCTCAGCTCCAAGCTCAACCTGCCCTGGGGCAGCTGGAGGCCGGTTCCTCTTGTCCTGTCCCTTGTTCCTTGGGAGCAGAGCCCGACCCCCCTGGCTCC
>JANHFX010003354.1:0-17162 GCA_027560015.1 Chloroceryle amazona | reverse complement strand
CTTCTGGGCTGCAAGCACACACTGGCTGCTCATGTCCAGCTTCTCATCTACCAGCACCCCCAAGTCCTTTTCTGCAGAGCTGCTCTCTCTTGCCTCTTCCCCAAACTTCTATTGATAGTGGGGACTGTTCTGGCCCAGGTGCAGGACCCTGCACTTGCTCTTGTTGAACCTCATGAAGTTCACCTGCGCCCACCTCTCCAGATTGTCCAGGTCCCTCTGGATGACATCCCCTCCCTCTGAGGTATCAACAGCACCACTCAGCTTGGTGTCATCTGTGAACTTGATGATTGTGCACTCAATCCTACTGTCTATGTCATTGATAAAAATGTTAAACAAGACAGGTCCCAGTACAGACCCCTGAGGAACACCACTTGTCACTTGTACCTCCTGTCTAATTTGTGCAGTAAAATTCTCACCAGTTTCTATCCACTTTTCATACTGCAACAATGCCCTGAATCTTGATCATCCTATATTAGCATAACTATTCAGGTTATTGAAGATACAGTTTATTCTCTGTTAATGCAAATGTGTAAGCTGCCAAAACAGCTGTTAGCTGTAGATTTCTTTCTCATTATGCTTTCCTACAAAACTGACCTTGCACTAAACTTATGGAATCCCAGTTATCTGATTATAAGTGTCTGCAGTGAACAGAATTACCTCTGTCCCATATATTTCTTTCTGATGCTCCTTCTTGAAATACCCATTCCCTTAACAAGATCATCCAAACTATCATGCAATATTTCTGAAATCCAGATGTATATGGGGGAAAAATGGGGCCAAGTTGCTTTCACTAAGCATCTGTGTTCATAGATTTCCTTGGCCACATCAGCTAATCCAATCAAACATCCAATAAACCACTTCACTAACTTTCTGCCACTGTCCCCCTTGGCAGTGAGCACAGACCGGTCATTTCCACTAGGTGGGTTTTTCTAATAGGCAAACATCCCTCTCTGCGTTGAGCCACTTTCAGGTACGTAGCCTCGTAGTCAAGAGCATTGTCGCCCCCCTGATCTGTTTTGTCATTTGTTAGCACCTCTACTTAGAACCGTACACTGAGTATGTATTGGGGAATACTGGCAAGCTGGTGGAATTTCCGTCCAGCAGTAGCAAAGCTTAGGCAGTCTGTTGTTGTAGTCTGCATTATTCTTGACTTGGCAGAATTAACTCGCAGCAGTGACACTATGGGATTCTTACTATTGTTATCATCTAAAACAAACACAGGACAGTGTGCTTTACATCTTATTATCCTGGGAAGCTGAAATTTCAGCTGTCAGGGTATCTAATTGGTGATTCTGAGTTCAGGAAAGTCCTCGAGGAATGAATGGGACTAGCAAGACACTTTTTTTTTTTTTTAGGTTTGTTGGTTGTTTAACTTCCTCCCTACATGGCTGGTTTATGTTATATTCAGTGGCATGGGAAGTTTTAGATACAGGTGATGATGTAATAAAGGCTATAGCACAGTGGGGGAAAAAAATAAAGGATTTCAGTGTGATTGTTCTTTTACTTTTGTCATTGCAGCGGTCACATATTTAACATGATATAAACCTATTAGGTATTAGATGTGTTTTTATTCTAGTTCTTACTAGGTTTGGACTTTTTCAAAAAAAACACTGTATATCCAAATAGTAAACTTAGTGTAAAGAATTCAGCAGAGAGAAATACACTGTTCTTTCACTTTGATGTTACCTAATCTGCTTCCTTGTTTGTTTCTAGATTTAACTATCTTGTCCATCCCAGCTCTGAAGAACAAGGTTTGCTGTTTCACTCCCTCCTTTGCATGGGAGAATGTGTTGCCTCTCTACTTGATCTTGCTTAATTTTACCAGGAGCTGAAAGCACTGCAGCAAGAAGGGAAGCTGTGTTAATTATACAATGCCCATTAACTTTCCATGTAGACTTAGCCAAAGAAGGAAGACAAGGTAGGGAAGTAAAGGGAGTCGGTCTTTGTACCGAGAGTAGAGAGAATGCTTGATTTCTGGCTGAGGAGAAAAGGAGGCCAGGGGCAAGGCAGACTCCTGTGCAGCTCAGTAGTAGTGGCTATTTGGAAAAGCTTTTGAGATTTTCTCCTTTTTGTAACAAGTTGTCTCTTTTTTTCCTTGAGTCCTCTCTTACATCAGTAACTAACAAACAAATGTGAAGAAATATAAATTCATGTAAACAAATTCTAGCATGTTTCCTTTCCTTGTTTATTTTTTTCCCCCCCTTTTTTTTTTTTCTGTTTTGTTTTTGTTAAGTCTTCTTTCTGGTGGTGAGACTGCTTTAAAAAAGTTTTGATAGGGCTTTTGTAAACAAACAAAGAGTCATGTTTACAGACTTTTTTCCCTACAAGAGAACATTAAAAACACAACATGCATCTCCAGGCATTGCTTTGGCTAAAATAAAGTCAGATCAGTATATTAAGAATGGAATTTTTGTTTTACTAAGCTGTGTTAATACTGAACTGAGAACACCTTTACACAGTGAATCTCTAAGAACAATGAGGACTGCAAAAAATACAATATTGAAAATACTTTAAAAAAGCCCATTCACTAGATTGTGATGATAGAAATAGTGTGGCAATCTGGAGGTTGTAGAAGAAAATAGGAACTGAGACTGCCACAATTATTTTCTATTTCAAATGTTTGTAGTGCTGTGAATATTTACAGAAAGCTGGTTGCATAGTAGTTAAATGTAATGAAAAATGATGTTTCTATCATTCCAGAATAGCTTTTTCTAGAAAATATGTATAGTTTGTGCTGAAGATGTGCTGTTATATGCTTAGTACTGTTGCTGTCAAAGGATACAAGTGAAGCAAGACAGAGGAAGAGCTGTCAGCTGTTGGCTAAGAGGTATTTGCTGAACAGCTCAGCTTAAATCTGCTTCGCTTAAGGCATCTCCAAACCTGGGCTTAACCTATACCTCTAAAGTAGCACTTTCAGGCTGCCCAGTCAGCACTGAAGGTCAGAAACATCAGTGCTGTAGTCTGGGATGACTCAAAAGCATTATGTACCCGTTACCACTACATAAGGCGGTCACTGAAGTGTGTATAAACACTGATGAGTGGCTGCTGACATTTTACATTAGGATTTCTGTACCCACCTAGAAATAATATTTAGAGTCTTGAGTTTGATGTGTGGAAATATTTAGGTTTCTGTGGATTTCCATAGGATCCATGGATGCCTGCACATCAGAAAGAGTATTTAATGCTACATATTCAAGAGATGACTTTTTTTTTCAGTGGCGTTCAGCATGCTGCTTGTTCATACTTTACCTAATCTGTTAACTTTTGCAAAGCACCTTGAGATCTTCAAATCAAAGCAATTATATAATTCTGAGATACTAAATTAAATGCACTGAGTTTTATAACCAGTAGTAGATAAAAATCTGTTAGTAAGTCACATAGATTTCCCCTGAAGTGTGTCAACCATCACTGTACCTGTTCAGAGATAGGAAATGACATAAAAGGAAAGAAAATGCATCACTGGACTTAGTATTTCTCAGGCTAGTCATTTCTTCATAGGAAAAATTGGGTAGTGCTAAAACCAACTCTTGAAATAACATACTAAGTATAGCTTTAGGTGGTGAGTATGAGAAAATTCCAGTCTTCTAGAAGCCTCAACTCCATTCAGGACTATTAAATATACTTATAGGATCCTTTTGAACCTGCTCAGTTTAAGTTAGTTTTTGTCATTATCTGTATGTATGATGTCTATAACCACGAATACATGCTGGAAAAACCCATTTCCAAACCTCATCTATATTACCTAAACAGCACAGCCTGAGTATTTACAAATAAATAAGCATACAGCAGTGTTTGCTGAAAGAAGCTAGTTTTGTAAGGAATTAGTGTGGCCTTTTAAACATAATTTAGGCTTCAAGAGAGTTAGTCTAGAAAAAAGGAATTAGGTTTCTCTGTTACGTCTAGAATCATTGTTAGGGATGTTTATGCTTTCAAATAATTTAGAATCGATTATAATTTTTTGTCCTTATTACATTTTTTCTGCTTTTGGTATGTAAATATGACTTCTGTTTATCATCTACTTGTTATTCAGGCCTTTTTTTATTTGTATGCATTAACAAAATAGTCTTTGTTTTACTTGCCCTTGACATCCACTGATAATTTTTTAACACATTCTAATACTATAGCTTTGAGGTTATAAAGCCACGTGTCAGTGTGTGGAAAAGACACTGCCACAGTCAGCAGTTTGTCATGTCATGGCTATTAACTGACAATTTTAGAATGGCAGACACCCAAATAACACAGGGACCAGAATGTGCAAGAATGGGTGTTGAGGAGGTATATGTTCACAGAATATGCCATTACAGCTCCACCTTTTGCATGCTTCTTTAGACCCATCAGACTCACTTTCATCTTTCCTGGATTGTTACCAAGATATTTTGCTTCCAACTACTTTGTTCTCTAGATCTGCGAGACAAAAGGTGGTGTAGTGAATACAGTGTTAGGGGAAGAACAAAGAATTTCCTGTTGAGAGTGCACGGTGTGCTCACAGGGCAGGATCCCAGTGGGATGATAGTTCCTAGATGGTTTCTAGTGGGAGTGCTTGCTTCTAGTAGCTGTACTGTCTAACTGCAGGCTCTTCATTTTTATGTGAGGAAAAGCAATAAACAATCCTGTTGGATCAAGGAAAATGTTCTTGTCTATCACTTTTGCTGACGTAATTTAGTTTATTTAAATACAGCCAATAGAAAGTCCAATGAATCTCTGCTTTGTCTTGCTCAAGTGTGAGTGGACTTTTTTGTGCAGTGTGCTTTTTTTTGTGCACCTAGCTTAAATTAAATTAAATACAAATTCTTTTTATCTAGGGGTCTCTGAAATTTAGAACTATTGAGGAAAAAGTTCACAACCTGTGAACTTTAGAGAGAAGCTAAAGAATTTCTGAACTGATGAGTAGTTGCTTATCTACCAATTTTCCTTTACCTTCTGCAGGTAGGTCCATGAGTGAACAAAGACTTCTTGAGCTATGACCATATTTCCATTATGTCTATAGCTGCATGCAGCACATGAACACAATATAGAGGCTGCTCAAGTGATAGCTATCTGAAAATGCCATCTCCATTTGGAATAGTATTCTGTCATTTTTGAGAAAAGCCCTGTTATTATGTCACCGATTCAGTAAATGGGATATGTGAAGGCAGTAGATTCAGATGTGGTGGGCTAAATCTGTTTGTGCTCTGATGGGTGCTCTGATTTGTGCTTACAAGGGTAAGAATGGGACTATATCTTTTTGTCTGCATTTCTTAAAATTTCTAACAGGACTTTATCTGAGGATGGGCATGGATTCATACACTTGACACAATGTCATAACTGACTCAGGAAAAATTCTCAAAATGTGGTGTTAACTTGTCATAACAGACATGAAGAAGTTATGTAGCCCAACCCTTGCACTGAAACAAAATGCAATACACCTATAACTTTCTTGACAGATATTTTGTGTGACTTGTCTTGAGAGGGAAACCTGCAGTACTTCCCTATCTTTAGAAGGGGAAGACTTTTCTGTTCTCCTTTATTGCAAGTCATTGTGGTTCTTGTCTTCAGTAAATATCAAAAACGATCAACCATTATTTTTAGATGTATTTGAAGAGTTAGGTTTATAGGTTAAAATAATAAGTGCATCACTCTTCAGTTCTTTTCCGTAGCCACAATCTTTTTCTCACATGGTCCTGCCCAATAAGTGGATTCAGTGCCTGAGCTATAACCCCCCCCAGTGCCAAATGTAACAGCATAACTACCTGGTATGGTCTAGATACCCCACTTGTGTTAATACATTTCACTAGTCCATTTGTACTTTTACTCCCACTTACTTTCTCGAATTACTGGATCTGAACTCCCAGAGTGTTTTCCACAGACGTAGTTGGGTATTTGTGCTTCCTATTTGTGCTCTTTTTCTTTTTTCCTTCCTACTCAGTGTTTCAGTCTTGCCTTATTTCACATTGTATTATTTCACATAACTTATATGATGTCCTTTGTCTTCTGTATTTGTTACGTATAATTTCACACACTTTCTCCTCTTTATCGAGGTCATTTTGTTTGCATTACAGGTTTATTGGTTCTGCAACATTGGGCAAGACACTGAAGTTATCTTCCTAGAAAACCCTGTTTCTGTTTGTAGCAGTGAACAAATAAGCAGATGTTCCTTTTTGTACCTTTGTTTTCTATTTCCTTTCTTATATCTGAGGTTTTTAATGTGTATTTTCTTATCTAGTCACAAAAACATCTTATCTGGAAAGAATGGGAAAAGATATGTGTTCATGATCTTGTAAATCTGAACCCCCATCTACGAGTTTTGATGATAACGGGTGATGTAAGTTCAAATGTAACGCGTTCTGTGTAATATTTGGGGAATGTAATTGTTAGACATTCAAGGTTTGCTACAGTAATTATTGCTATGTAAATATGAAGCATGTAGCTCAGTGCCATCAAAGAGTTAACCCTTAATTTGTTTCTTAATAATAGATGCGATTTCCCAATTTATTACAGTGATTTTACAAAGATACAACTATATGAGTGAAAAAAAAAAAGCTGTTTTGGCTGCGACACTGCAATAGCCTTTGAAATGCCTGTTTAGAAAGGTGTTTGACACATGTAAACTTTTTACAAGGGGACAGAATGACTATTTTCAAACATGAATACATAACATTAATCACCTGAAGTATTTAATTTCTAATAATTTACCAGCAGGTGCCGTGAAGAATTGTGTTAAATTTGAGCACGAGATGATAAATACAGCTCTTGGTTTGGGGAGTTTTTCTGCAAACAGTAGCATATGTCTTGTTACACTGTTACTGGAGAGGACCTTTGGGAAGAGACTGCTTTTCATTACAGATGGGTTCTCGTGCTATGATCAAGCAACCTAAACATCTGATTGCTGCTGTGCTTGTTGCAGTACTTTTGGGAGACTTTTAAAACTGCATCGGTTCTCTTGAGATAGTACTGAAAATTTTCAACAGGGGATTGTCTAAAAAAGATTCTTTTTTTTTTTCCAGAAAACCTGAGGAATATGGAAGAATTTCATACTAAGGCTTCTAGAAGCAGTGAGTAATTATTAAGCCACCTCTAGTGATACAGCTAATGATCAAAACAGCAATAAAAAAAGTAAATGAGAACAGTGGATTAAGTATAAAGAAAGGCAGCATTTCCCGTTTGGTAATGTAGTGTTCAGTTAACAGCATTGAAACTTCTGTTTGAAAATAATTTTAATCAAAGGCGTGGTATGTAGGAGTAGTAGATCTAATTGATCCAGAGATGATTAAAAGGCAAAAAAGAGATTTTTCTATGGACTAGCCTGGTTTTTGCATCATGTGCTTTATTTGTGAGTGAGTTGCAGTGGAAACTTAAGGAACATCCCATTTGGTTTGGTTACATAGGCTTTTGTTTACCTTCCTTTGCCTTCATTCTTTCAGTACTAACAAGATATATAAAATTGCAGGAAGTAAGGTCTAAGGGTACGTTTTAGATAAATAATATCTGAAGCCCTCTGGGTTTTGAAAGCTTCTGATGGGTGTGGATCCTGGCTCCAGTTAGGCTGAATGATTCAGAAAAAAAATGTCAGTCTCCTAGAAGAACACAAAGGATATTTTTTTAATAGAAACTCAGTGCCTGAAAATCATGGTTCAGGCAGGGAAATCTCGGTCAGTATTTGCTCCCCTGTTGGGGCAGCACTGATACACATCTGTTTTAATTTCTCATGGATATATTCCTGGGGGATATCATAAGTGGGAATCACTTGGTCTCTATGCATTTACAACTCATATAATGACAGAGAAAATTTCAGCATTCTTTTCTCATGAGCTCTGTTCTATGGAGGATATTCCTTCTTTGCTGTTTTTTTAGATCAACTTTTTGTTCTGGCATTAAAAAGTTTCTTGCTGAGGGTCAGCTGTGTCTGGATAGTGGTAACTTAATTTTTTTGTGTGTTTGCTTTTTAAAGCCTGTCTTCTTTTTGCAGTGGAATCTGTTTGCTTTTCCTGTCTGCCAAAGCAGAGTATTTATGACAAGCTACCAGCTCAAGTTCATTGGATATAGAGAACGTGTTAGACTGGGTGTAGGCACTTGATGTTCTAGCCTCTGCTTTGGAAGTGAGTTTTCCCCCAGGCATTTGTAGTAGAATACAGACCTTTGTAGTTAGACAAAAAGGTGTTTGAATGGTAAAGAAATGTCTCATGGCTTAGTAAAGCCACCTTCTCATATGTTCAGTAGTCAAAATTCCTATGACATTTCTCAAGACAGATATATTGGTTTCAGTTTTAGTGGCTTTGTTTTTTTTGTGTTTTTTTTTTGTTGTTGTTGTTTTGTTTTGGTTTGGTTTTGTTTGTTTGGTGTTTTTTTTGTTTTGTTTTTGTTTTTCATGTTGCTAATATTTTTTTTCCCATTATTATGCACATGCAATGAGGTGTGTCAGCTGTAGAAGTAGAGTTTTATCTGTATCTTTCAGCATGGTGTCTATTAAAAAATTTTCATTTCCTTTTCTGGTTTACTCTTTGAAGAATAAAAGTTGATTATTTCTGTTACTCCTATTTTTCTAGCCTTCAGTGTTTCTACTCTCCCTTCAGCATCTATATGGAGTTCAGGGAACAAAACCTTCAACTGTTTTTCTAGCTTTGGTCTTTTTACTGGGGTTCTTAATTATCTTTCCTCTTAAGAAAGGAGGTAAGAAATCACACCACACCTCTGTTTAACTACTTCTTTCTAAGAATCACGGATGTCTACTTCTCTTTCTGACTTCTCTCTTCTTATGCATCCCAGGCATCCTTCTACTCTCCCAGGTGTGCCCTAACTGGGTGGACTTGCTCTTTCAAAAGCACATTTGGTCTGCTTTACTCAGAGCACTAGAAAGCTGGCTGAGGTTGGGAAAAGGGGGAGATGAAAGAAGCGCCTCTAATATGCTCGCTGCTGCCTCTTCTTGTTACAGGTTTTCTTACAACCTGAAAGCTTCTCTCACTTATTTGTTGTATCTTGCCTTCAAACTGGAAGTACTTTGAGGAAAAAGGGTATAATTTCCTATGTGTTTGTGTATGGTAAAATCCTGATTTAGCTGACCATAGGTAGTAGTGCTATAATAGGGAAAACAACTTATAAGATATTAGAGTAAGTAAACTGAAAATGTCTCTCATTTCTGATCTCAAAAATGAAACTATTGTATGGCCAATGGATGCATAAGTGTTCCTGTTCTTTAGTTTGCTTGCTAATATTTGGATGTTGTTCCTTTCTTTTCTTGATCTAAAAGGAGAGTCTAAAGCAGTATTTTATTTCTATCAGAATAAAATTATCTTAATTTGTGTCAATGAAAACTCATTTGGTTTCATGCAATGAAATACATATGACAACCTATTGTGGTTGCTAGTCCTAGCCAGGGTCCTGCATAGGATGGCACAGTGAAAAAGAAAGCAAGCTACAGTCACAGAAGGTTTTGTGATATACCAGACATTGCCTCCTGAATTAATATAAATAGAGATTGTCTTAGGACATGGGCACTTCAAATTTTGGTAAATAACCAGTGTAAATGCATTAAGTATTTCCCTTTCTGTATAAATACCTGTTTGTGTCCTGAGTCCTTGTAAGCTTAACAAAGTCATGGGCCATTGACTTTCACAGTTTAATTATGTGTTGAATAAAAAAGCATTTCCTTTCATGCACTATGCAAAAGTGTAAACAGAAGTGCTTGATATTCTTTGTCTTTCCCATCAAGTATTTCAAATGCATATTTTTTTCATTGTTCTCTAAATTCTCTCTTGTTGCACTCTCTGAGGAAAGATGAATGAGACTGAAACAAGTATTTAATGACAAATCACTACATTTCTCTATAATATAATGTAATATTTTAACTATTAGTTTCTATCTCATAACTTAGACTTACACCTTGTGTTGTCTATTCCTGTTTCATTGTGCTGTCTACAATTAAACCCACAGCTGGTTCCCTCCCTCTGTGGTTATACTAATTTATAACCCATTAGAGTACATGAATAGATCATATTGTTCCTTTCATACTGGCACAGGGAAGTGTAAATTAAACTTTTTTGTGCCAGCAAGGAAGAAGTCTGTCTAAGGGTAGAGTATTAATTTCTTATTTTAATTTCTGTGATATATGCAGTTAGAAATAAAATGTTATATCTGCAAGCATTTTCCATGTCTTAAGTAGTAAAACCAAGGTACAAGTTGGAATTTTCATGTATCCCTGGCTTTTTCAAATTCTGCTTTAAAAGTACTGCAAATATTGGCTGTTTTGGGAGGTAGTTAGGAACATGTTTGGGTAAGATTTGTCCACTTAAAGCAGACATTAAGCAACATATACTCCTTATTGTAGCTAGCTAATTACAGAAATCCCTGGGTAGGAAAATAAAGTATGAACTTGTAAAAGAGCCTTTATAGATTCTGAAGTCTAATCTGAAAATGCTTTATACCATAAACTCTTTAGAACTGTTTGAATCTGTCATTTCAATGCTCAATGATGTTAACTTATCTTTTTTTCTTTTTTTTTGTTCCCCCTCATTTTCTATCAAAAACTATTGTTACCAGCTGTCTCCAGTTTCATACCAAGGAAGCAGTGAGATTATGCATTCTTCCATTCTGCTATGGTAAGAAACTGAGATGCCTGACAAGTTTGGAGGTCTTAGGTTGTTGGGGGTTTTGTTGGGGTTTTTTGTTTGTTTTTCTCTCCTCTATCAAAGAGACCCTTTCAGGAAAAAAAAGCCAACAAAACAAAACCAAAAAAAAACAAAAACCCACCACATTTTTCCTCATTTGAAAGCTAGAGTTCAAATAAAGGATTGGAACTTGTGTTCCACAAAGCAGCTCATGAATATGAGTGTTAGAGCAAAGTCAGAAGGCTCATCTCAGAATCATCACCCATCTAGGTCTCTTACAGTGTGGGAGATTGTGGTTAAAGTTCTTGACCAGAACTTGGTGGATCATGAATTTCATCACCAGTTTTTTAAGACTTTGCAAAAATCCTTAATGTTTGGTTGACCAGCCTTTTTATTCCTTTGCATAGCACCTATTATATCCGCAGTATGTAAAGTTATTTTCTTCATTAAATAACTGAAAAGTCAGAGGCCTGAGTTGCTTTATATGCCCTTAATGTCTCTTGCTCCCTTGTTTTTGAAGTAGTAACTGTGGTAGCCAGTATTTTAAAATAAGCCTTAATTTCCCTAGAACACTGGGAAGTATTTTCTGGCTGGCAGCATCTGGAGGTGTGCAATGTTGAATTGCCCTGAAGGTTTACTTGCACCAGTGGCAGGCTGGGCTTCATGATCAAGCTTTATGTTGCTATGGTTTAGCAATTTTTAAAAGTATCATTGGAATTCTTAAATCTCAGGCATTCCTTTTTAAGTGGAGTAATGCTTTTTTCAACCAGTTCTGTGAACAGTTTCTTTCAGTCCGATACCTGCTTTGTCACTGGTGTCACTGTGCTGTGATTAACATCATTCTTACCTTTCTGTAATGTAAGCTTTTTTTCTTGCAGAAAAGTCACAAAGTAATTTAAAAAAAAAAAGTGGCAGTTACCTTCTGTAGCAATGTAATGATGTTTTTCTCTTACTGTCATGTAAATCACAGCTTAACATAAATTTACACAAATTCAGAGGTCTTGCTTTTAGCCTCAGAAGTCTCAACAATTTAAAATACAGCTGCACCTGTTTGGCTTAGCACAAGTAGCTGCATGATCCCATGATGAGAAGCACTTTTCACCTCATAAATTTTCCGTTGTGTGCAGTGTGAAAGGCTTTTAATTAAACTCAGTAACTCGTAATATTCTGCTGTCAGCTACCATTTAAAAAAAAAAGACATCACTTTTCATTTTGGCTGGGAGAAAATCCTTTGTGAAAATGTCAGTCAGTGAACCCAATACTTGTTCTTTTGTACTTGAAAGCATGGGTTTTCTGAAGCCCGACTAAATATGAGGCTTTAACCTACTAACCTGAATCTCAGCATGTACTCTGGAAATGGAATGGATGTGGGGCCAAGAGAACAGGGGACTGTAATGCCTCTTGCCCCTTTGTCTTCATGTGGAGCACTGTGTGCCCCTGTACCCAGACAGTGAGCTCGTAGCCCTTGAGTATCTTTAGGAGGGTGGTTGTCCCTCCTTTATTTCTTATTACATTTTTATTCTGAAGATTGAGGCAATTTATTTACTGAAGAGGCAACTGCAGAGGTAATTTAGGCTATTTCAAGACTAGAAAAAATGATCCAAGTGTTACAGTTCTTTTGTGACTTCAGTAATGGTGGTGTTTGCGTCAAACTTTTTCCATTAAGATCAGAAAATATTTAGACCCATATGGAGTTCCTTTAAGCAGGAATAGTATGCACCATACTAAGCACACTTTCAAAAAGCCATGGGTTCAGGATTCATTGCACTGCATGGATTCACATGGCAGGGTTTATACTGCATGATCTTTGTGGTAAGATTTCAGTAAAGATGACAATCACAGTGTTCTGTCAGGAACTCAGGCTCTTTCTTTTTAAATGGTTGTAAATAATTGAGCACTTTTTGTTATGCTCTAGGTAGTACAATAATCTTTGTTGCACAACTGTTTAAGGTTGCCGGCATGTGCCTTTTATTGAGTCATAGAAGGTATCAGTCTTGGATTTTTGCCCTTTTAACGTCAATAATATCATTGTTCTAGCATTATTACATGACAGTATGAAGAGGAAGAAGTTAAAGCTATCTTTGGAAACACAAACCTTGCAAGCTTATCAGACTTGGATTCTCAGGCTCTTAATTTCTCTCACATTTATTCCAGACTGAAAACAAATGACTCTGAAGTCTACAGAAAACCTTCTCCAGTTTATTTTCTACTGCAACTTCCAAAGAAACGAGTATGTTTAATCAAGTGTAAAAGGCAAGAGTGTGCCCTTACATCTGATAATTGTTCTGTTATGTTGCTGCATCATCTTGATTCAAAGTTCTTTGTTTTATTAACTTCAATATTTGTTGAGTTTCTTCTTAATTTTTTTGGTTGGTTGGTTGGGTTTTTTTGTTTGCATTTGTGGGTTTGGTTTTGGTTGGGTTTTTTTTTGTTTGGTTGGTTGTGTTGTTTTGTTTGTTTGTTTTTTAATGCAGGTGCCCTATTTGCCAGGACAATTCTTATTTCTGTTTAAGATGTGTCCAAACCAACATAAGCCTCCACAGTACTTAGTATTATACGGGTTACTACCAGCAGGGCTTTCACCACTTAAAAAATCTTTTAGAAATCTTGCTTAAAAATGAGGAGTATGACTTTCTTATATAATCAAGGCCACAGTCCAAACTTCCTCTTCACAGATTCTAGTTCCGTCAGGACTTTATTTGACATAAGCTTAGTCAGCAAGTCCTCAGTGAGTGCTCTGATGCAGCAAAGCAGGCAACACTTCAGGAGATCTCTAAAGTTTTTTCCTCGTTTTGATGCACTAGAGTTTATCCTTCTGTATAGATAGAAATGGGTTGTCACAGAATCCCGTGCTTCTGAATTAAATAATAGATTTTTCAATTTCATTATTGTGCATCAACAATTTCAAAAGGCTTAGAAAAAGTATTCTTGCAGTTGTTAACTTCATAGACCAAATGGCAGCATATGAACACATCTGACTTTTGTCTGATGGTTCCTTCTAGTGTGATATTATAACTTTTGTTGAAAAATATATGCAATTTGAAATGCTTTGAAGAATCTGGAGTATCTGTAGAATCAAACTCTGCACATTCAGTATTTTTTAAGGTAAGCACCAACACACAGCTATTCTTCTCTTCTTACACCAGGCTGGTGGTGTATTCATCACTGTTTTCCCTTTTCCTGATTTCTATGCAAGAGCTCATCAGAATGTCGTCATCTGCCTGTTTTGCCTGTCCAGAATGAAAGGTCTGGTAGTTTCACAGTACTTCACCTCTTGGCTCCATACCTTGTATCACAGAAACACATGCCTAGTACAAAAACCACTTAGTTTCCCTGGAATATTAAACTGTTTTCAGGCTTTATTGAGACCATGCATTGAATTGACATGGTCAATGACCTGCAGTCATCACCATGGTCATGACCTGCAGTGTGGGGGAAGTGTACGGGTCTCTGCTTGACAGAAGTTTCTGCTGTGCAAGTGTTGAAAGCATTGGTTGAAGCAATTTTAGCAGTATTAAGGCAAAGCATTGGAATACAGTTTTTGTTCATGTAAATGGATCCAGAAGCTGTCAGGCTGACCTCTTCTGCATCTAAAAATGAAATATGCTGTCCATCTGTAGTCTAAAAGTATTAAGAATGTGGACTTGAAATCTATTTGTCTGGTATATATCTGTGAATAGTTTGCTTTTCTTTTCTAAATGAATGCTGCTGTAGCTTTTATCTTGGTTATGATTCAGTTTTCATTGTATTTCTTTAGAATAGAGAAGCTCTTTGGAATCCGTAGTAGTCATAGAATTCATAAGCCAAAGCTGACAAGCAACTGAAAAGCAAGACATGGCTAATTTAGCCACAAGTAGAGAGTAGTTTAACAACTAAAAAATAGGCACTTGTATGCCATTAGGTGAATGTTTTTGTTGAATATTAAATTATACCTATAATTCTCGTTGACAGAATTTTTTCATTATTACTGCTTTGTAATTTTTGAACCCTTTTTCAAGGTTGACTCTATCTTCTTGTGTGAGCAGCTGAGACAGAATAATCATTTTTTAAAAATGAAAACTGTAGGGTGAAGTAAAGGCCTACCCTATGGCATGGTGGTCAGACTGCTTTCCTTGTTCCAAAGAATAGTTAGTTGGAAGTTAGGTGAAGCTACACCATCTTACAAGAGCTATTGAGGATCTATAGCTGGCCCCTATCTTAAGGGCATTCATCGAAGAGGACTGGAAGCAGGGCCTTCACTGTTATTTGAATCACGAGGAATGAGGAAGTGAACCCAGGTGTGCCGGAGTCTGGCTGGGCACAGGGAAACTTCAGGGGAAGCCCATTGTCCGATTGTGGATCAAGTTCTTTGCTTTTATTAAAAAAAAAATAAATCTGGAGAATAGAGCAGACTGCTTTTGGATTGAATGGAACAGTGCAAGCAAGGTAGTTTCCATTTAATTAAAAGATTGGGGGGAAAATGAGGGTTCAGTTAGAAACTTGATTGATAGATCTGATTGCTTCAACTACTGAACAAAAAAATGAACTTCACCTTGATACATGTTCTCACTCTCCCTGTCCCTGCAGCAAAGGACCATTTTTAAATTTTATTTTACTTCTTTTTTGTCAGGGCTATTTTAGAGAATGAAGTTTTCAGAAAATCAAAATTACAAGACTGAACAAAACACTTTTTTATTTTAAGAAGCAACAAAAATCAGTGACTTAAAATGTTAATTTTGGCAGCTCCTTAGCTTCATTTACTAAAGAGATGCTATTTAATAGTCTCGTGCTTTCTCTTTCTACAATTAATTTCTACCCCTTTGTCCACTGACATTAGCTAATCGGAGATTCAAATACAGTTAATTTCTTCTACCCTTCTTGAAAAATCAGCAGATGGATAAAACCCCAGAAAGCTCCAGACCTGTAACGCATTGCTGTACCTAAGAAAGGGGATGCAGCATTCCATTGGTGACTGTGGCAGCCAGTCAGTCTTTCCCCCTACCCTGCCTTTCTCCTGCCTTGGTATAAAGTTCATACCCTTAGTCACCTTGGGAGTGTGACTTCAGATCCCACTGAAAATATACCACTCTGGTGGGGTTTTCATCTGGACCAGAAGCCTTGAGCAGCTTTACATGCAGCCTGGTGGTCCTGGAGGCAAATGGGAAGATGTACCCAAGAGCGGGAGGGAGGCCCCAGGGTGTAAATCACTTTAAGTTGCTGTGAGCAGGAAAACATCTACCAGCCACTCTGATCCTACCTGTGCCACATCAGACTGACCATGTCACTCTGGCTCTCTCCTGGTTGAGGTACCCACACCCAAGTGCAGTAGGCAGAATTACTGCAGCGATGGCACGAGGAGCCAGCCTTTGCTCGTCCTGCTGCTCACATGCCACCTGGCTCTGGAAGCAGCCTTTCTTCAGAGACGCAGACTGAAGTCAGATACGTGGTGGATGTGGATGCAATTAGAGGGTAAAGTAGCTGTTGTCCTATCAGGTTGCATTTGTGTAGAAATAGAAAATCGTGGAAATGAAATTCACAGATAATACTAAAATTAGAGGTGTCTCAGTCCTTGGAGAGAATGGAAATATTACGGTTTATTCCTGCTCAGAGGGAAGCTAATGATGAATTTCACATTCATGTCAACTGCGTATGTTCAAGATCCTTGAGAAGATGAGGAATAACAGTTGCTCTAAAACCACACAATGTTCAGTTAAAAAAAACAAGCAAAAGACAAGGAAATGTGCCAGTGGAAACTTTGTGGAAACTGTTAAGAGAAAAATGACAAGAAATAATTCTTTAAAACACAACTAGTTAGGAGCCTGTGACTGCAGCATGTGTGAAAGTAGCTGAGTTACAAAACTGTTGGATCATGGGGCACGGAAATAAATCATTCCCTGTGTTCTGGGGGTGGTGAACATAGCCATAGCTGGTCCTTAAGGAAGAAGGCAAAGAAATATTTTAAGTTTAGAGAAGGAATGTTCAAAATTAGGGTTCTAGAGTGCTAGATGTATGGTGGTGAAATTTTAATGTAAACAATTACATAATAACAATGACTGATGAGATGGCTTTGTTAGTCCCAAATTTGCTACAAAAGTTACTAATAGAAGCAGGGAGATTCTGTTATGAAAACCACTCCACTAGCCATTGGCATTTTAAGCAGTTTGGATCTGATCCATGAAGGGTTTTAAATGACTAACATACCTCCCTTTCTAATATAAATTACAAAAAAGGCTCAGCTTCTGCCTTATTCACCTGCACCAGAGATCCACAGGCTAGAAAGGGAAAGAGCCTGTATCAGGGCTGTGTGTATTGCTTCGAAGACTCGATTTCCAGTCTGTCTTTAACTTCGCATTTCACCGTTTTCTAACCAAGTGAAAGAATGGTGGAGACTGAGGTGATCTGTGTGCCAGGACCTACCCAAAGAGCTTCTTTCAGAGGTGGATGGCATGGCTGTGGGATTGCAGCCTTGCCCCCCGTCTTGGAGGGGAGGGATCTGAATCCTGATCTGAGATCCTACTTGAGCATCCCGACCAGAGAGGGGCTGGAGGACCCGTGAGCAGCTGTTAGGAGCGGCGGGAGGTGCGTCCCGGCGCCCGGCACCAA
>JANHFX010003352.1:0-24383 GCA_027560015.1 Chloroceryle amazona | reverse complement strand
AAAAAAAAAAAAAAAAAAAAAAAAAAAAAAAAAAAAAAAAAAAAAAAAAAAAAAAAAAAAAAAAAAGAAAAAAAAAAGAAAAAAAAAAGAAAAAAAGCTTTTGATATGAGCCATCAGTTCCCGAATTAACTTAGGGAATAAAACTGCATCTAGAAACCCAGACTGATCCAAATTGCAACTGATGGTCAAATTTAACCCAGAAAACACTTCCACCTGGTCCCCAAGTTACTGGACAATACAGGCGGAAGCCATTCTATGGTAGAAGACGCTGTATTGTGTATTAAATATCTTCAGCCTTTCCTATGTGCTGCTACAAATAAGACCCTGCATTATGTATTCTTCAGTATTTTGCATGTCTAGAATCAGCTTCTTTAGATTTCTATTTCTTTAAATAGCCCCATGGAGATGTTCCCAAACTGGCATCTGGCTTCCTGCACTAGGAAATCATAGGCCACCACTCAGTCACTATCCTTTTATACATACATCTTAAAACTCTCTTGAGAGAGACAGGAACATTAAAGAAATCCAAAGTGTTGGATGTAAAGTTCAGCCTTTAATTAAAGGATGCCTATGTCTTATTTCTAGACTTTTAAAACAAAGATTAAATCATCCATCTTGAAGTAAGAAAATTGTTGAAAAAAAGTTGCAATAGCACTTTCTTCCTACTACAACTTATGACTTCAAACATGACTTCTTACCATTGTATCCTTCTGTTGACCTAGACTACTCTTCAGCACCGTGTGATATGATTTTGACCTACACTACCGGTACAAAAGGACAAACCTTACCTCATATGGGGAAGCAAAGTAAATCAAGGATTTATTTTTATTTTTTAATAATCAAGCCTGACACCTTATCAGAGGCTACGTGTGAACTGACTGGGTTCAATAATCTTTCTTTGGTATTAGGTATAAAAAACACCCACAAACAGTTAGGAAGATGCAACGTATGGACACAAACTACAACTGAGAACAGCGAGTTCAAAGTAGCTGCAGACTCCCACAGCACATTCGGAGAGGTGCACTGCTCAAGATTACCTAACAGAAAAGCCAGTTTTTCAGATTATGTGAAATGTGCTTAGAGTATACAATATAGTTAATATACAACTGAAAAGTTTATATAGCAGTCCGGTGCAGGAAGGTGAAATTTATACCCCAGTAACAACTGAGTAATTTTTCACAAATACATACCTGTGCATTTTATAAGCAATGCTATTATAGTACAACATCTATAGCATATAGATATATATGCATCATGTCTGCTCTTTTAATGCTAGAGTAGTTTATGGAAAACACTACATGGAGTTTTCTCTTATAAGAAAGAAAATAAGTAAAGCCCATTTTGATCAAGTAGCTCAAACTTTTTTTTTTTGTAAAACTTAAATTAAAGAACATTATTTATAAATTTGGCTTAACGTATCTTGGCTTAAAATGCATTTCTTCTCCATACTAAGTAGTAAACTCTACATACAACAGCACAGCAAGAAGACACGGTATGATTTACCTTCTATCTGTTTTTCTAGTAGTAGTTGCTGTTCTCTCTCTTTTCTCCAAAATGCTTCCTGTTTTTGCCTGATTCTGTGTCGTAATTCCTCATCATCAGTATCAGATGATTCAGAGCCTCTGTCACTCCTCTCATCTTCACTGTCTCCTGATCCATAACCACCCAGTCCACCTGCGTGCATAAAGTCCAGTCTATCACGAGGAAAGATTTAAGCTTTGTTCTTAATATTTCTGTGGGGCAAAGAGGAGAGTAACATTGCCCTTCCTTCACTTTCTCTTCTCTGAAGAAGTCACTTTATTCTGGTAAGTGCCAATGTTGTTTGGCTGGTGTGATCAAGGCCCCCATATCTGCATTGATGCTCACTGTCTGGTTCTACTCCTCCTGGAACAGCTCGTCTATTTTCAGCATGCAACCACTGTGATCATGGTACTTCTTCCATTGTATGGAAGGGCATAAAAGCTCCCTGTGGAGACTGTAACAGTGCCTGCCTCTGTATCAGCAACCGGACCGAAAATGCCTGGGACCTTTCACATCAGACATCTCTGAAATAACTTCAGCCGCCTCCACAGTCCAAGGCTACAGAAATTCCAAATGCTGTATCAATTTTTCTTTATTGATTTAGAAATACCGCACTTTGACAGGTAAAGAGATGGAACACAAATGGACTTTCTTCTCCTCTAGAGATATTAATAACTACTGCTCTGGTAAGAGTGATAAAGTCAATTTAAACATCTGACATGGAGATATTTTACTTTCTTTCAGTCTGAGGTTCTTATGACCTTTACTGAGTTAGTTTTAAAACCTGAATACCTGTGGTAACATCCAATCCAATTCATCAGAATGCCACGTAACAAACACGTAAGTGACTGCTCACGCTACTGTGATATGTTTTAGATGATAAAAAGCACGTTGGGAAACATCTTTTGCTGTTTTGCCTCAAGCTGGAATTTCAATCTCTTTTTCCTGTTCTGTTTCTGGTAATATATGATACGGGAGCATCTGTGCTTATGTAGCTTTTTGATAAAATAACAGTAATTCCAAATATTATATTTTTATTTATAGACTTCCACATTACTCTTCTATCAACTTTCCATTCTTGTTTGGATGGATTGAAATAGGAGAAAAATATAAAACAGTATTCCTCTCTCTGGAGACTGCGGTGTACTTCTGAAACAAGCATACTGTGAGAGGTAAACTTAGCTAAAGTTTTTATGTATTTTCCAAGTCAAGGCAAGATTCTCATACACTAACTCACACTGACTAGTCCTTTACTCCAAAAAACATCCCACTTATATCAGTAGGACCACCTGTGGAACAAACAAAGGTGCGGATAATGATAAAGTTATCAGAAAGTGACCCATACTCCTGGGCAATTAAATATAGTTTCAAAATGCAATTTCTAGAAACTCCCCCTTTAAGCCCTCTCAAAAATAAGGAACATACTTACCGAGTCCAGTGAGGGAAGCCAGTGCACTGGACTGTGCCAGCTGTTTTGCAGGAGCTTTGTATCACATCAACAACAGGAACAACATGTTAACACAAATAGCCACGATTTCATAGTCATGAGTCTATGGTATTGTTAAATCTACTACTATTGCTGTTCTTTGGAGGGAGAGAAAAAACATTAAAAACGCATCATCCATTTAAAACCACTTCTAGATTTTCTGACCTGAAGATATAGAATTTAACTGCAAATTAATAGTGAACAGAGAAAAAACCAAACATATACTCATAAATCACTTTCCAAGTTACAGCATCTGCACATAATATTCAAGTTTCAGCAGTTACATATATAGATTAACTCAGTTATGTTAAAAATAAAATCTGTTATGCAAGTACAATGCATATTAATAGAGAAAGCAAATGAATTACTAATTGAGGACTCAAAGTTCATCTCTTTTCACTTCTGAACAGCTAAGAACTTGAGATAAAGATGATAGCATTAAGAAACAGCTACAACTCAAGAGCCATTGACACACAGGTACCATTTTAACTAAAAAGAATTGCATGAAAGAAATGGAGTAACTGAAGTAACTCACAATACACTGCACAGAACAACAGTACATGATTACTGGATCTGAACTCTACCAAGTTGGATGCATTATACTGGAATTGTTCTTGGGGGATAACTATGGAGGTTAAATGTGCTAGAGACATGCAAATATAGAATATTCACAGAAGAAACTAAAACTAAATTTTTTAAAAAATTTCAGCAAAGACTGGGCGTACCTTTAGTTGCTTTACGGTGAACATCTTTGGCCACGTAATAAATTTCTTCATTTGTCACATCTAAGAGAATCTCTGTCAGCAGCATTTTGGTCAGCATCATCTGAAGAAAGTTGTGTAAACAAACAAAGGATAAAAAAACCCCTTGAATCACTGCTTCATTCAACTTACATCCATAGAGCTTCATTTCTCTGGATGGCTATGAAAGTACTCTCCTGCACATTTTATTTAATAACAGTCTGAAACTGCTTAGATTTGACCTGATTTCAAAACTTCAGACCAGTCTGTATTTTGACTGTGATCTGTATCCACCTGTACTACACACAGCTGTCCAGGGCACCAATTCCTAATGTCAAAGATGATACAACAAATCAACATGCAAATCAGAACTGTACTTAAGACTGATTCAATTTATTCTTTCAAAAAATAAAGTAGCACATTCCTGTTTAGTATGCTGTCTCACTGATGTCACTCCTGCTAAAATCAGAAATTACTTCTAAAGGATTTTATTATGACATACTTACTACAAAAATTGCAATGCTGGTAAGCTAGTTCTCCAGGCTTCTCAGTCTGGCCATGTGCTTTACAAAAATACATTCAAACTTTTTAGAATTCAGGACTTTGATTAACAAGGTTTCAGTTGTACAATTAGCACACAACTATGATTTTGAAGTGTGAGGTTTCTGCAGACACTGAAATTGCTGCTGGTCTAGGACACAGGTTTCTAGCACTTTCTTGCAAGAGTAATTTCTTAAAATTCCCTTTCCCAGGAACTGAGATTGAAGCACAGATTGCAGACAAGTACACTTAATCATAACAAGTTTCAGGTATTTGACAAGTTCTGCCAAGCCATAGAATTAATAACAATCAATGTAAAGATTACAGTCCTTACATTCTTACACAACTGTGCTAAGTATGGCCTATGTAACCTATATCCTTGTCTATATGAGAAAGACAGCATTACAAAGAAACATGCAAATATAACCCTGCTTTACTGTATATGCACTATACCTCTATTTACAGTATCAGGTAGAGAAAAAGGTATTTTATTTTGGGGGCACAGCAAAGTAAAAGCAAACAGACAGAAATATTTAGTAAGAACTAGATAATTAATACCATTTGGTACTCCTTTTCTTCTTCAGTCATTTCAGGTTCACTTTGCTCCTCCTGAGGAGCTGGAGATGGACTCCTGCTGATTTTCTCAACGCTTACAGCTTCTGTGTTTTCAGCATCTTCATCCTCCTCATCACTGTCCTACAAGAACAGCATTGTACATTTCAGGAAAAGCTTAAGATGTCAATCTCATCAGTTTCTATTTATCACAGTCAACTTGATTTACTTTATACTGGAATCTGTGTAACAGTGATCATAAAACTCTCATCTCTCCTCTTCCTTTCCAATAAACATGCAGGTACCTCTCTACCCGCATGAGATAAATAAATGCAGAGTTGTCAGTTCACTGCCAGACAGGTACTTGGAACTGCAAACAAATTAGATAACTGCTGAAGTGAAGGCAACACAAGACTCCTAAATGAGATCAGGTATCTGAACTTGTTCAGCTACTCTTTTAGACTTCAAACCTTCAAAGACCATCCATGTTCCCAAAATATAGAAAAAAGCCCAATTTAATTGTTGTTTCTTTGCTACTACAGATGAAATAACGTACTTTTACCTCTCAGACATTAACAACTTCAAAACACCAAATAAATATCAACAAAGCAGCAGCTTGACTTTACTTCAAGCAATAGAAACAAAGACATAGCCAGGAATACAGTCTCTCTTTTGAAGAGACCACAACAGTGATACGTTTCAGGAAATACAAACCTGAGCAAAAAGCATACCCCTCTACTTACAAATTTACTCTTCTGAGGTAACCGTGGGCCATCCCCTTCTTCAGCCTCCTCACTTTCCTTTTTTTCTTTTTTAGACATCTGTGAACGTTGCTGCTCCATCCTCTCTTTTTCCAACTTTTTCTGTTTTTCTCGTTCCATCTTTTCCAGGCCCTCACGAATCCAGGCAGGAAGAGTTCTGCGCTTCACAGCATCTACATAAGTAAGGTTTACAGTTGTGCAAGATGAAAAAAACCTTCCCCCCAAAAAAATAAAAGAACACCCAAGAACAAAAATCAAGCCCTCCACCCCAATCCAAACAAGCCACACATCTGACTGTAGGGAAAAAAAGCCCCACATAAAATAGCTTTTTCTCTCCCTTCTTTTTACTTTGATAAAAAATGTCCTCAAATTTTGCAATTCTTTTTCAAAACACCACTTTTTTATTTTTTCATTAAGGAGTGGTTAACATGTACCAATCTGTGGAGGCTCCTGCTTCACAGGCATCGCAATAGGTGAACGCTGTCGGTCTCTGAACGAGGGTCTTTCTCTTCGATTTTGGGGAGGTGCAGGAGGTGCTGGTGGACCTGGTGGCCCTGGCGGTCCTGGCTGCCAATAAGGTGGATGAAATCCACCTTGAGGAGGACCAAAAGCAGCCCCATGCTGAAAGAGTAATGCAGTTTATTTTTCTTCACATGTAACACTAAATACAGCACGTGTGCAAGTCGGTCTACAGAAATCCATGCAAGTAGGAATCCACGATTTCTAGGTTACTGAGATCTCTCAATCTCTTTTTATTGTGGTCCCCAAGAAACAAGATTTCTTTAACTATTTAATGAGTAAACTTCAATTTGAGCAGGGATACTAATGAAGCTGATCGGGCTTCATCCTATCTCCTTTCATAGTGTACTAAACATTTAGCCCTATAATCACCATCTATCTCCAGCAGATCCTTGCAAGCTTATCACCAGAGCATGAAGTTAAATGAAGAGTATACAAAATGAGGCTTTAAAAGACTAGCTATGTTAGCAGCCTTTCCTTGTAGCTGCAACACGAGGACAAATAGAAAAATTCAAGCTTTTATTACAAAGTATTTTGCACTCTGCGCTTCCCAGTAATCATTCCCGGTTGTTACTAGTATGGCCGGTCAAAATATTAAAGGCACAAAAATGCCAGTTTAGTAGAGACCCTGGCTTCTGAGCAAGCTGGATACCATCCAAAAGTCACAGGTTTTGAGGCATACGCCAGAGTTTTTTTGGTTTAATATTTGCTGCCCAGAAATGCCTTATGAAGCTATTTAAGAGGGGAGTGTTTAGGAAGAAAGTTATAGCATCAAATATTTTTTTATTATATTCTATTAATGATCTATTTAAGTAACTAGTGGTCAAAGTACTCTTCCACTACAATTCCAGGCCAGGCAGCCCTGTTATTCACTCCAAAATAAGTTTTCAGGACTACTTAGAGAAATTAATTCTAAGAATTGATCCCACAACAGTAGATGAAGGAAATGATAATAAACTAGTGTATTTGAAAATATCAGCTCACTTCCTAACAATATTGCTGAACAAGATAATTTAATAATAGAGAAAAGCAGGCCAAAAGACAGGAAGAGATTTCTGCCCATCTTCCCTTGGGTTTGTTTATGAACAGGAGGTAGGGGTTTTAACAGATAGCTTGTGATTTATATCAAGAGTTTTGAAACAAAAGTAATAAAAATAGGGAAAAGATCCCAAACTTCTTTGGGTTTAAAGATTTGTGCAATGCCCCCTGCTATTATTAGTGCTAAGATCACCTACAGATATTATTACGCTATACAATTTATCTGCCAGAATGAAGAAAAAATTGGATGTGGGTTTTTTAGAAATACCATTGTTTATTCAAAGAAAGAGTCACAGTAGATAGATATGGAAAAGATCAATGGATCATCCAGTCTATCTCCCTGCAAACAAAGGGCTGTTCCCTATGTTACATTATCTAGTATATTTACGTATAATTTCTGAACTTCCTTTTCTTCCCCCTCCTCTTTTTTTTCCACCCCTACCCCACCCCCCAAACTATGTAATATTAATTTCTACACTGGACAATGGTGATTCATTTTAGTATAGCAGACAACAGCCATTTCTCAAAAAAAAAAACAACCCCCCCAAAAAAACCAAAACCACCAAAACCAAGCAAAAAAACCAAAACCAAAACAGAAAACAAAACAAAACAAACAAAAAATCAAACCAAAACCAATATCTTTGGGCTCAGAACAAAACTGAAAGCTCTAAAGTCTCTTCTGTAAGATATTTGGTAAAAATGTATCTTAGCAGATAACAGATTCTGTAGATGTTTGTAGAACTGAAGAATGAAAGTCGCCGCTAGATGATATTAGAGGAACACATCCACGGAAGGGACTCTGCGCGTCTACAATACTAAAGCAACAAATATGTTTCACCTGATAGTCAAACTGGTTCACTGGACCCATTGCAAAGTTATCGGGAGGTCCCCCAAAGTTGTGATTGTTCTGGTTAAATATATGCCTGTTGTCAGGAGCAAATTCCCCACTGTCCTGACTGTTGCTGTCTTCAGATGGAGGAACAATTTCCATTTGACCTGGGGTTGGAGCCATCCACTGCTGATCTGGAGGTGGGTGAGGGGGTTGGTGAGGCATTCCCCATTCTGTTTAGGATTTAGAATACAATTCAATACCAAGTTAGTGCAATTTACAGGAGTCACCAATCACTCAATATCCTTGTATTTATCATAGAACCATTAAGGTTGGAAACGACCTTCAAGATCATCAAGTGCAACGAGAAGGTATCACAAGGCTTCTCAAAGCAACACAGTTATGAAGAATCAACAATGTACAGACTCTATTATACTGTCTCAATTTCTTCAACTAAATGAAGGAAATACAAATAACTGTAGCTATATACTGTGACAGAACTACCTCCTAACTTCCACCAGTACCAGAATTAATACCTAGCCTCTCAGGTCAACTCCTACCTTCCATCCAGTCCAATAACAACTCTTTCAGTTTTTCTATTTTTTTGCTGTCCTTCCCATCTGCATCTTAATTGGACCTATTACTGTAGCAATGAAAATGGTTAGCACAGCTTTTCTACTGGGTTGTTAATTTTTTCTGCACGCTCAAAGATTGTATCACTCCTTTCACTCTGTCAACCTGGCAGGTCATGTTTAGCTGAATAATCAGACCTTTTTCCAAAGTCAATACTCCTGAAGTATTCTAAGGGATAGAATCCAATATCCTTTAAGTACAGGTTAGAAGAGTTATTGTTCATAACTAGTGTCAAATGTTAACATGTATATTTAAATACCCAGTTTACTTCAGGTCAGCTGACCTGAAAGCTTGCAAGTAGCATACAATACGTGCTGTTTTCACTTGCGGAACATGAATCCCTTCAAAATGAACTGTCTGCTAGCTACATAATTGCTTTTCAGATTGCCTTTTTGACTTTTTGTTTGTGGCATGTAAGGACTTTTGGATCCAAAAATAAACTTGGAAGGATATAGAGAAAGATGATGCTTTTGTGGAAACAAGCGTAAATGTGAAGAGAACCTGGGCTAGCCACGCATAAATCCTATGACTTTATTTGCCTGCTGTGTCTACTTTTACACATTAAGAACAACAGTGCCTAAATTAGGGGAAGCTGCATTACATCAGCACAGTCTTTACCAGTGGCCCCAAAACAACCTTGGAAAACACGTTCTATAAGTGATACACCCAATGATAACAAAATGCACCAGTGCAGTTTCTCGTTAACAAAGGGATTATGTTATTCTCACTCCTATATTCTCACTTATGTTTTCCTGTTCTGCATTTTCTGGGTGAGCTTGGGCACCAAACATTTAAAATAATCAGCAAAATGTCTTCCTCGCTTTTATTGAAAATAATCAGCAGAATGTCTTCCTCGCTTTTATTATCATGTGACTATTTGGAAAAAGCACCAATTAAGATATTATTCTCTCTTATCTCACAAAAGAAAAGCATGGAAGGAAGAACTCACCACCACAGGATCATATGAACATGAAAGTTGTCCAATAATGACATGGTATTTCTGTGAAAATCTCTATTTACTATACAGAAATACAGCTGGAATACACTCTATGTATTACCATCTAGTAAAGTTACAATTCTTACATGTGGCTACAATAACTTAGAACCCAGGGCAGCAGGTAGGTTAAACTTAAGTGAAACCCAATGGTTACCTCCCTTTTGTTATGCATATGTAAAAAACACCGATGACATTTTAAACATACTTTTATTAAACGCTGCACTTAAATTTGAATAGTCACAGTGAAAACTGGAGGTGTCATTCTTTCAGTTATTAACAGAGTGAAGCACGAAGGACAGTTTTCACCAAGACAACAGAAGGCGCACACACAGGCTTACTAACTACCTTGCTCACATATTTCTAATTACACTAGTATGGTGACAAAACAAATCTTTCAGAAAAGAACTTCAGAATTTTTTTTGCAGAAAATGATCTCATTTTATGAGGTTTTCAAAACAAAATTATTTTTTCACCAAAGCAGAAGTTTTGAGGAGGTTATAAAGAACTGCAGATAACCAACATTAACAGAAGCATTCTACCTTGACTTACAGCAACTGAAAAATTAGACAGATGATAATCAGATATGAAAGTCAGAAAGGGCAAATGGCACAACAGACGTAATAAAAGCATATTTTACATGGAGAATTTTGCTCATCTCCTTTTTCAAGAACTTAAGACAATGAAAGCCAGCCTCTGCCAGTTGTATTGTGAACTCATTCTATATATCGTGCCAAAGCAGGTTTTACACTACAGGAGAGGGCAGCAGATGCTCATGAATTCCAAGGCATCCCGTTGCCTTCAGTGCTGTGGCTCCTAGTGCAGTAAGCAACCAAACATGTAAGGCATTAACAATAAGATCCAGGGAAATAAATACATAACTGCAAACCACATCTTTCTACAGCACGCAGGGCCAGAACAGATCTGTTGCATATGCAATTTATAAACCAAATTTATTTATTTTATATAAAGAAAACCCTCACTTCTGGAATGCTATTTTATGTTAAAAATCAGACCTCTGTGTCTGTACTGTTACCCATTTTGTGGAACACCTGACTGGAAAGCAGCAGCTGCGATGCTCAGTGAATTAGTTGATGCTACTGGTAGTTCTGCATCATGAAACATCAAAATGTCTGACAAAGACGAAACTTCATTACATGAGAAAAGGGAATGAACTGGAAGGAAAACCAACCTGGCTGCCACATTCTGTTGAAGTTAGGATCCCCCTGAAAATTATTATGGTTGTTTGGGCCAGACTCTATTCCTGAAATATCCTGTCCGTTCGGCATCATTCCTTGTTGTTCCACTACACTTTGTTGCCCTGAGGCTTCTCGCTGAGCAATCCATGCTTGAGCTAACGCAGCCCAGTCAATCTGGCCTAAAATAAACGGAGGAAATTTAAAAGGTTGCTATTCACATGTCTGAAGTTTAACACTCTCAATTACATGTCTCATTCCCCAAGAGAAATGGGCAACGTTTACCTTCAGCAAGTACCATCAGCACCATTAAAACTTATTCACAGTGTACAGTAAATCAAACTGAAAGCAAATGTCAGCGTGCACATTTGCTGAAGTTGAGTTTTGCTGTATATGTTCAAAATGCCATAAGGCAGATTATTTTAGGTTCACATTAGCAATGAATGGGTGGTAGCAATACACTTTTTTCTAAGTGAACTAATTCTGTTACCAGAAAGATACACAGCCTTAAATTCATGAAGATTCAACTGCAAGAAAGATACAGAGAAAACTACAATGTATACTCTCTGTATAACCCTCACTTCTGGAATGCTATTTTATGTTACAGTTCCCTCCCACCTTTTTTATTCCCCTTACTACCATTCCTACCAGTTAGGAAACAAAAGCACTTGCAGATGAGGACACCAGTGGGTCTTCTGCTCATCTATCAAGTCAGGAAATCTCTCTAGTGAAGTTACAGAACTTGAAGTGAGAGAAAGCAATATAAAACCAGTGTGTTTGATCACTCTGCCCGAGTATCAAATACACACCTCCACTCTCTTTATCCATTTCTGTTTCTCTCAATGCTTTGAATTGTTGTCACCTCACTCTCAATTTAGTGTGTATTATGTTCCTTTTGTTTCAAATGTTGAGGGTTTTTTTGGCAAGGAAAAAAATTCAAACAAGCGATCATGAACATCACTGCTGTAACCTAAAACAATATCACGCTGATCTTCCAGGGAGTTTTTCTGTGTATACATCTGTGCTAGTACTGCTGCCACTCAGGCACTGAATAAATGCAAATTTTCTCAAATACATGATTTAGCTTGGCTAAAAAACTGACAGTGACACAGCTTCTGCAAAAGTACATGAGGCCTATATATTGATCTGTATGACTGATAAAATGTAGATTAATTTGTTCAGGAACACAGGCTGCTTGCCTGTATTTTGCATATTAAATATGTCAAAACATTTTGAATTGATGGATGTTTTCTATTTTTTCTAGTCGTTCAGAAAAGCATCATAAATGTATTATCTTGAAAGCAGCTACAAAAAGGCAACCATCAGTCATGCTCTGTAACAGACTCAAAAATTCAAATGATAACAGATTAAAAAAAAAATCCACAAAGCTTTCTATATACTTACTTGGATCTTGCTGGTGCTGAAATGACTGCATCCACTGCTGTTGGTTCAAAGGCCATTGCTGCCAAGGTTGTCCACCTTGATCCCACATCTTTTAAGTCTTTATATAGTCTATATTTCAACTAAAAATAATAGTTGTATGTTTAAATAGATGCCCATGAAATATCACATAACTGAAACTTACATAACTGCAGATATAGTTAAGCCTTGCAAAGCAAGCTGAAGCAATGCTGGCTTAATATTTTAAGCTGGAGGAAAAGGTTCATCCTTAGAGTAATATCTGAAAACATTACTGTAAGATTTCAGAAGCCTAATGTTTTCTCCGTATTTTCTCAAAGAAATTAGCTACAAAATGACATTCAAGGAAATATATGACAAGTTTGTAAGACAAACTCATGTGACAATAAATGCAATTTAAAGACATTACTTAAATGATATCCTTGTCTGCTTCTTAGGGAAAAGATGTGTATTTCTCTATACAAGTGTCATGCAAGACTGTTAAGCAAGAGAGAAAGGAAAGTCACTGAATGATAAAACACATTGCCAATGATTGCACTGAAGGACTGCAGAGGTACAAGACTGTTTCTACAAGCATTTTATGCATTGCAAAGGTTCATTACAATTTCTAAACAATATATGCCTTTAAGTGTGAGGGGAAAAAAAAAAACAAACCTGTCACTGCCTAACTGCACATTTACCACATGGTCCCTTAAAACCCCAAGAAACATTTCTGGGCGCCATGTTGTATATCCTCACTGCGCAGGCAGAAGCAGCCCTAGGACCTGATGGCCTGGGAGCTCCAAAGCCAGCTCTAAGTGAAGCTCCGGGACCAGCTCTGCAGGAATCCAATGAGGCACCGCAGTTTACCAGGCAGGTATGCCCACACTGGCACACCAGCTCCTTCCAGCCTTTTGTACCGCTGGTGTCTATCTAGCCTGCTGCTCACGGAGGAAACAAGACAGTGGCCACCTACACCGCTCAAGCAGCTTTTCTGAAGACAAAGCCTGGGCACAGTTTTGGGAACGCTTCACTCCAGGAACTGTTCCCAAACACCAGTATGGCTAAGACTGCACTGAGTGCGACTCCCTCTCTCCTCCCCAGTCTGTTACAAACTTCTCAACAGGCTTTCCACTCTCAACGAATATATCCTCACGCCATTCAGCATACAACCCCCGATTTCGTACTATAAAAACACCACCCTTATCGGCCAGTTCAAACACTTCAAACTGCAAAGAAACAGAAAAATTCACTCCCTGAGGTCACGGGAGCAGCACACAAGACCCCATCATGGTTCAGGGCCAAGTGCAGTGCAGAACAGATGAACAAGGCCTGTCCGCTTCAGAGCGAATGAGCTCCAATCAGCCAGTGCCACTTGGGTGGCCAGCTGGGGACGTAACCCCAACCGCTGTCACCCAGCGTGATGTGTGCGGCCCCACGGGCAGAGCCAGCCGGCTTTCGGCAGGCAGAAGAGCAGCAGTTGGAGTGGATCCTGCTTGCAGAGGGCTTTCATGCTTCGTGATTACACATTCATAGAAATACTTGCCTGATTGCATAGGAAGAGAGCGTCACGCCGCAAACACCCACAACTAAAAAAGCTGTACTTAACACTGGGGGTGCTGGGTCACGCAGAGATGAATGCAAGCTCATATTTCTGTCAATTTTTATTTTTAATATGAAAAACTGTAGATGGCCTTTGTTTTGAGACCACTTACATTCGAGTCAGTACAAAAACGATACCTGTATGTCTCAGAAAAATTCAGTTGCAAATGCCTTTTCAGAGGCACTTTAAACAAGATTGGATCATCTTTGGGAACAGGGAGTATTGGGCAAAACCTTTACTATTGTCACTAACTTTTCTTGACAAATTATGTATGTTCTGTTTATTCCCACTGCAATTATATCTTTAGGATATTCAAATCTTTAGTAGATGAAGATAGCATACTCTTTTTTGCCCTTTTTTTTCCTTACACTTTGATTTCTACCTAGAAATTAAACTTTCTTAAACAAATTGAGTGTTAGAGTGGATAATAATGCACTCAATGAAACATTTAGGCTACTCCTGCCATACCCAGCTCTCTCAGTATTCACCATAATACCCTAGGAAATGTTTGTGGAATTACACTAAAATAAACACAGCAAAAGATTTAGAAGATTAAATTGTTTCACCAATAATGTAAGAGACTGGTCTACATCTAACTGAATGCCCCCCCCCCCAAATAACCAAACTGTCAAAGAATTAAAGAAATACCCATTTCTCTTATGGAATGTAACAACAGGAAGAGCACCTCTACACATTCAACTGAATTAGAACCCCCTAGCCACAGTTTTTACTAGATTGGATTAGATGAGATTTGTACCAGATTGGCTAAAAATGTCTGTCCTAAAATCTTGGGATATTCTGGATTTTTTTTTCCACATATTCCAGCTGACACCATTAGATTGTAATAAACTTTTGTGCCTGTTAAAATGCTTGTCATTTATCAGTTTTTCATGGATTCTGCACTGAAAAGGACATTTAGTATTCTAGCCTTTACTTAATTCTCAGGTCTTGATCCTCACTATGGATAAACTGAAGCACTCTGTAGTGTAAGAAGTTCAAAGATAAGAAATGCCTCCAGATCTCCTCTGTATAACCTGCCCCTGAGATAGCAACTATTTTAGGATTTTACAAGGTGTTCAAAGAAATATTTTTTTTTTTCTTTGTGGAGTAGATAAATTACTCTGCAGCTGTACCAGCTGTCTTCTCAAAAGGTGACCAAATAGCACAGAAGACACGTGGTGACTTCAGGCAGCAGCAGCATCCATTCCCCTCCTGGCACCCCCCTCAGGCAGTTACCTTGCTCTAGGACACTGAGGTCAAGCCTGCACTCCCATGGGAAGTGGTGAAGTACTCCACTATCTCCCCATTAGAGATAGTCCCACCTACCCAGCACTCCTCCAGTTTGCTCTGAGCAGCTCTGCTTTGAGCAGCTCTGCTCTGTTTCAGGTGTCAGCATGGACCTTGGACCCCATGAGCACTTAGGACATGTCCATTCTAGTTTGGAAGGTCAGGGACTTTGATTCAGTGCCCGCTGGCTTTGGGGCCAGAGTGAAAAACCCAGTCAGGTTTTAGCTGTTAGCATACATAGCTGTTCCCCCTAACTCTGCAATATAATACAGCCTAGAGCTTAAACTTTCCCCAGAGAGATTATTTCACCTTCTCTTGCTATTTTGGGTTAAGAAATCTGATGGGGAAGTGCAAAGCAAGAGACCAAGGCATGGAGTTGATTTCCATTTTGATGCACAACAGTATGACAAGACAGCAACAAGTGTGTAAGATGCTGAAAAACTTCAGCCTTTGGCTGATTCCATATATGCTACCTAGAGCAGACTGATTTAAAATAACTGCATTTCAAGCAGCTAATTTTAGTTTGTAAACTGTATTTGAAAGCTTTAAAGTCTGTATTGCATTTGTACTTTCACTGATTGCATTGATTTTCATAGGTTGGCAACTATAAAACATGCTGGTTTTCAAGTTTTTTTAACAAATTCAGTGTAAAAAAAGGTTTTTTTTACTAATCAGAAATATGCACCACACAAATATTTAAGCAATTAGATCACTTTCTTTATGCAACCATATATGCAAAAGCCCTTTTTTCAAATACCATGTCACAACCACACATTTTTTTCTGGTTTTCTATATATTTCAACTCGTCTTCAACACTGTGCTATTTCTGGGGGGTCAGAAACAGAAATTGGATATAGAAGGAACAAAATTAACATCTTAAAGACATGTTTCTAAAACTAACCTTAAGATATACCAGCTAAAAGAGAAGATCACATGTGCTCAAACTCCTTTAGTGTTGAAAACTAAAGGATGCATTTTAATATGCCCTATTCAGAGCCAGTGAACAGAAGGGGTTTTGTTCTAAGGTCTAAATTCCAGGTGACTGAAACAGCAAGACACCATCACCTTCTGAGAAGGAAGACTTCCCCATTTTTGTGCTCCCCACTTGGTTCCCTACATTTTTTTCCAAGTTTGCACTAACTGGTAAAAGGTAAATATGAAAAAGATACTTGATGTAAAGTTTTCTCGCTTACTACAGGGAGGCTACAGGCTTTTAAAGGTGGTTTATTGCCTTCACAAATTGTTTTGCTAAGCACTGCAGTGTTTAATGGTTTCACCTGCTTTTAAGTTCCAGAGGCAAACAAACTGGAATTAGCTCTTCATTTTATATTCTCATATTCTAAAAGATAACAAAGTAAATTTTATATAGAGACACATCTATTAAACTACATGCACAGAGGCTATTTGACATTACCTTTTTTTACATAAAAGTAATTTAACTTTGTATGCTGCTTGTCAAATTTTACTGAGAAGAACCTCTCAACAGAATCTCATTATTATCCCATTGGACATCACTGACATTTTCTTTTGCTAGTGATGCTATTGTAAAGATGTCAAAAATAAAACCAGACCAAGGCGAGTCTAACAACAATGAACAAACCACAGGTGAGAGTTACCAAAACAACACCTTTGAACCTCAATGCCATCAACTGGAAAGGGCGCAAACTATTTCTAAAAGAATTCACAAACCAGCAAAAAAAAAAAAAATGTAGACTGTTCTCAGTAATTTTAAGTTTACTTCAATGTATTCACCTTGAAGGGGAAATTCACTGAGAGGAAAAAAAAAATAAACAAGAAACAAAACAACAATCCCAAAACCACCAAACAATGCCTCTCCTCCACTAAATTACTAACTAAAAGGCTTGAAACAGCTGAAATCTCTTGTACTAAGTGACAAGAAACAAACATTTTCCCGAGACACATCAAGTAGGAATAATGGGGAAAAAGAGAACCCAAGTCTCCTCCCACCTAATTAAAATCCACATTGCCAAAACCACTTAGGATGCTGCCATATGAATTACAAACGAGTTTTAATTTCCTGAAGTTCCCAATTCAGCATCACCTGAAAGAAAGAGGCTTCAGCTAACACAATGGACAGCTGTAAGCCTACTTGCCACTAGTGCCACAAGGCCAATTACACAGCAGAGCATCCAAATCACAGTGAAGCTTTATTTTCCACTCAGAGGGGGAGGGGAAGATGAATACTGTCTAAAATCTACTAAATTCAAACGTTAGCAAGACACTTTACAAATAGAGGCATACATCAACAAGGAGCCATCAAGACACTCCTGTTCCACTGTCATCACTGTGCACAACAGGTTTTGAAACAGGTTCAAAGAATGGATCCATTTTACAGGTACCTACTTGCAAATGCAGATACTGCCCTCCCTATGACGGGGGTTAAGATTCTTTTACTCAGCTGTTCTACCCTTCCATTCAATTGGTTGTAGCCTTTCTGCTTTCTCTCTCTAGCAAACACAAACAAAAGAACATTTCTTGATGCTTCAAGAGCCATTCCCTGATGTCAGATCACAGAACAGGAACCTGAATGTATTAAAAATCGATTTACTGATGAAGAAACAGAAGCAAGTTCAGAATTCTTTTTGTTTTACACAGAAACACAATCACATGGGAAAACCAGCCTCATCAATTCACATTTAATTTCAGTTACATGTACTTAACAGGTGAAAAGTTAATGTGGTATCAAAATATTGCTAGAATTTTTAAGAGCAGGCGTGTTCTGAAATATGCTCTGTTGTACCTTTTTTTTTAAAAAAAAATACTCCTATTCAAAGGTTGGATGCCCTGGAACTTTGCTCAAAGGCGGGATCTGTTCAAGTTTTATTGTAGCATATTACTGGTACTAAAACATGCCACCTTTGATAGGATTGCTGGTGAAAGCTCCCCTGACGGAAGTAAAAGCTGACATACTGGCACAGATAGGACTTACCTTGATCCCCAGCAGATAGCAACCTCTGGAAGCCAACAGCACCCAGAAAAATTCAAAATTGGTGTCAAACTCTCTACTATACTTCAGCATTTTACCCATCAAAAAGCTAGATTAAGCTAGATAAAGAACAGATATTTTAAAAGGCATCCTCTATTGTGATGTGCATCTCAACGACAGATTACACCTCAGCGTTAACCTGTTCTTTTAAGAAAAAAGGCATCTCCTTCAACCTGCCTCTCTCTCTGCAAAGCAAGTTATTTTCTGATGCGGTTGTATGATGTGTCCAGGCACACCACACAATCAAAAGTACATGCTTAGAAGCTACTTACCAGTAACCAGAGTCCTGAGGGATAATTCATATGCTCACCTTTAACTCCGGGAGTTACTCAGCACTCCCCACAAAACCCAGTTACCTTGCAGCAAACGACAGACCTGCACACCAGTGGCAACAGCACACTGTCAAGTAGAGCATGGCTTCCTAACAATTTCCTAACAGCACAGTGCTTGGTGAAGGCCCCCACAGTTAGTTGCCCACTGTTGTCAAAGTTGGGCCTGTTTTTTAAACAGGGCCTCCAAAAGAACTTGAGCTCTAACAGACTCACTCAGTCTCCTCAGCCAATTCTACCACGTCAGTCTCATAGTGCAAGCTCATAAAAGCTGCTACCCAGTTCAGCAGCACCGGCGCACAGGTAACTACGCTCAGACCTCTCAACAATGGAGAGCAGCAGTATTAGGGAGGGAGGCTCAGTCTTGTGAACATCAAATGACAAAGCCCACTTTTCATCCTGGAGATGCTATCTTTTTTACATACCTCATGACACTGGCTGCAGCAGAACTGAAAAATACCAAGAAATTTCCCATAGAAGGTAGGCAAGGCCTGCCCCTAAACAAAACTAAGTGCTAAGGGATAATATGAATTGCTTCAGTTCATGCAGATGAGCAAAGACAAGAAGCACAGAGACTTACCAAGTTAGCTGAGCTCCAGAAGAGCATAAGGGACATAACTAACCACCCCTAGTTGGCCAGATGAGTACATCTTGCAGACTCTTGCTCCTTTCTAAGAACCTCCCACCACTGTGACAATATGCTTCTCCACAATACGGGTATTACATAGCAACCCAACTATGCAGAACATCTTACACGTCAACAGCTTCTGCATAAGAGGAGATCTGGACATTCCTAATGGTTGGTCTCATGAAATTCATGGAAGGGAAATATCCTGGCAATGAAAAACACTTTTCTTCGGAAGATGAAATTAATTAGGATATTTGTTAAAAGCAAGTTTACATCAACTCCAAGAAATCAGGAGACAGCCTAGGACTCAGGCTGTACCTAGGAGGAAAGTAGCAGACACCTTCTGCTGTGTCAAGGGCTGAAGAGATCGAGGTTAGGAACTCCTACATCAGACATCAATGACATTTGACCAGCTCTCCAGGACACAGTCTGGCAGCGTGGTTTATTCAACCCTGTAGACACACTAATGACAAGTGATTCTGGAGCCTACAGAGCAAGAGCCAATAATCAAGTGCCTTCTGATGCAGAAGAGGGGCTGTTGCATCACCTTTCTGATAATGTTACTCATCATGCCTGAACGGCAGGTCCATATGTGACATTAGATGGCCTGGCAAGATTCACTTGCAATCTGAGCTCTAATACATAGCTACAAAAATTCTTTTGGTGACTCAGGATCTTGTCTGGCAGGCCTTCCAAACAGGCATTGCATTTTAGCAAAGAAGTATCCATTATTTAAATAAACAAGCTGAAATTGCAGGTCATCCTGCATACTTTGAGAACCCCTACAGAGGTAGTCTTTGGACCCTAGGGTTTTCTGATATTCCATTCATAGGTCTGATATCTAGGTAATAAAACATATGTTCCATCTCCTCTAAGATGGCCATTGCAGCCATGACTTTCTGACTATCTTTAGGTCTACAGAGCAGATGAAAGGACCCCAAGAGGTGGGAGCCCTGGCTTGTAATAAACTGCAGGTACTGTTTTGAAAGAAATTCATATTAAATAATCACAAGCAGCAAAGGTAAATTAGTCTGTTTGATGCTCTTTGTGGAGTTCCTAGGCTTCAGGGAGTCATCACGTCAGACCTTGAGAAGGTGTGAACCACATACTTTGTGAGCAGATCGCCTCTGTCCTGATTAGGCTTAGGCTCTGGAGATGGACCTAAAGGAAAATGGAGACATCTTAGAAGCAGAGGTCCTTGAAACCAACAGCTTGATCTCTCAACCTTTTGTGCAAGTGTCTCGTTCTAATGTAAGGTCTTTTCCTTTCATTCAAGCTACCTGAAACTGACTCTGTGAAGTTTTAGCTGTCATAAAAGCAACTGACAGTTTATGGTGAATTTACATGATGAATTTTATAGAACCATTCAGTTGCAAACAGGATAAATTTAACCATATACTCAAAATGCCTAGAGCAAAGCAATTAGTAGACAGAAATCAGACCAATGCCACCACGACTTCAAGCTGAACAGCGCTGCTTGAGAGCTGTTCCTCCCATCCTCTTCTTGCCACTATGCCATAGCTTCACCAGGATCACAACAGCATAGAGACATATCACTGATGAGGCTGGAAGGACTGGTGGATAAATAGAGATACAGCCCCAATGGTACATGTGCTTCTCCCAAGGAATTACATAGCGCTGGAGTCCAAAGTCAATAAAAGACACAGACTGTGTAAAGTCCAAGAATATTTATCTCAATGTACTCCAAAGTGGAAGGAAATGTAAACTGAGCACTTCTTTCGTGACTGTGTCAATGGAACAAAGTATGCTTTACTGTAAGAATCTGAACACAACAGGTTTGACTGAAAAGATGCAAAGGAAAAATGGCCTCACACACCTGGAGGAGCCCCTCTACCAAGAAGAAAAATTTAATGCAGAAAGGGTACAACAAAAATCATCAGCTGGTGGTCTTAATGAGTGAGAGCTGGATAAGTCAGAACACCTCTGCAGCTGAAAAGACCTGGGAGTACAGAAAGGCACTGCACCCTATGCACCTGCCTAGGAACACACACAGGGAACTGCTGAAGGGCTGCAGACACGCATTCTCTCAAGAGTCCAACGAAGGCACACCATCACTCCGAAAACAAACATACCAGCTTCCATTTTAACTGGGGAAACAAATATTTACTACTTCAGCTGCTGATCAGAAAATGAAACATTTATGGGGTGAGCTAAGTTTGCAATAAATTGGAAAACAAAACACTTTTAAATAACTATCTTGACTACTACTCTGTTTCACTCATCCCACTTTGAGTTGACCAAAGACATCTATACATTACCTAGGGCAACACCCTAAGTTGTTGCAGGTATTTAATGCCCAGATTCTATGCATCTTTCCCTGAGAAGCAGAAGCTACTCCAATGTCCCTGCTGGGATCTGTTAGCAAGATGTCCAGTAAAAAAATGTCCAAAGCTCTTCCAGCCCATTTACAGTTGTGTATCACTAGAATGCTGGAACACAACTCCACTCACTCCAATTTTTAACATCAGAACTTTTCTTACTCAGATTGAAGAATTGAGGCTTTCGAAATGCATAACCAAGATCCAGAATACAAACCCAGAAAACTGAAGGAAACAGCTTGTCCAGTATCTACAAAGATTTCCAGAACCTGGTTCACACATCAGCATGACTGACTAATATTTACAGTGCTACCAAGATGAAGTAGGCCGAACAAAGGCCAAATTAAAAAGAAAAAAAAAAAAAAAAGTACTATGAAAATTTCTTCAGTGAGTCATTCAAGCTGTGTAGCTTCCAAGGTCTGTTATCTTAAACCTAAACCCACGTACCCAGTGAGCTGAAGCCAGCCCTTTTAAAAGGCCAAAAGGACCAGATATTGGCAACTCAGGTATCATTAGTAAATCATAAGTAGATGTTTTGTATCTTAAGACAAAAGGACAAACACTACAGTAACGTTTTAGCAGTGGTTTTGGTGCTTTTACTGTCACAGAGGCATCACAGTAACTTAAGCAGTTTCAGTCAAAACTCTGTTGAGTTTTGGAAAAAAAAAAGGTCTGATCTGATTATTTTTTGCACATATCATTCCACCAGAAGACTCGATGATAGATTTTCAATTAGCCATGTAACACACCATTATTTATTTTCTGAACTGAACTGCCCATCTGCAACTTCCTCCTTGATGAAAATGCTCTGTACAAAAAAAATAATAGTACCAATAACTAAATAAACAAGCAACTATTCCTCACTGATCCTAAGTAGGTATTACCATCAGTAACAAATATAGTTATCACTTAAGGAAGAGAGATCAGATAGTGATGAAAGTAATAACGCTTAATAAAACCTACTCACAGTATCATTTGTTGCCAAGGGCAGACTTACAATAATCATATACCTGAGCCTTGAGAAGAAGGGAGACTGGACACTCCTGTCTCCATAATCCTGCACCTAACTGAAAATCAAACGTAGTTAAGACTCCTTTCTACCACTACAGGCTGTATGGCGAGCTGTCCACTAAAAGAAGTGTGGAACTGTGCTAAGTTTGCAGAATCTTCAGCCCGGTGATACCTCTCAGCCCAAAGGTAGGAAAACCACTCTTTCGGAGCAGGAGTTTGCATGTCACATGTGACAGTGACAACAGAGGAAGTCTCATAATGGTATGATAACAGAGATGACACAAGGTTTGCTGCTGCCCCAGACAAAAATCAGTAGCTTGTTTTCTGATTTGTCACTAAATTGTCACTAATGGTACTGACCTGACCCTGGACAAAGCCAAGGCTCCCACTTCCCACCCTGTGTTTTACAGTCATGAGGAGCCGCAGCATCTCTCACCTCCACGAGAGGCACCACCTCTCCGCACGGCCTGACTTTAGAATTCAAAAGGGATTTCTTACTCCTACAGATGATGCAGCTATCCAACTAGGCTGGAGAGTTATTTGTGACCCTTTGTAAAATGATTCGTAAATAGTGTCTGCTGGCAGACATGCCTTCTGCTTTGAAGACTACCTCATCATAAGAGGTGACTGACCCTTTGCCTTAAAGCAAATCCTTCAGAGCATCCCTCACCTTTCACAAATATTTGCAGGTATGACTCTAAGAGACAACAACAAGCACCCATGTGGCTGAATACTCCGTACAGTAATTTGTTTCAGAAACTCAGTAAATTTCAGATGAGGTAGCACATCACAGAATCATCCAGTGGTGTGGGTTGGAAGCAACCTTCAAAGACCATCTAGTCCAAAACCCCTGCCAAAGGCAAGTACTAGACGAGGTTGCTCAAGACCCCATCCAACTTGGCCTTAAACACTTCCAATGACAAGACATCCACAACTTCTCTGAGCAATCTGTCCCTGTGTCTCACCACCTTCAACATAATTTTTTTTTCTGTATGTCCAGTCTAAATCTACCCTCTTTCAGATTAAAACCACCACCCCTTGTGCTGTCTCAACAGGCTCTGATAAAAAGACTGTCCCCATCTTTCTTATAGTCCCCTGGTAAGTATTGAAAGGCCGCAATAAAGTCTCCCTAGAGCCTTCTCTTCTCCAGGCTGAACAACCCCAACCCTCTCTGACGGTCTTCATAGGAGACGTTCTCCAGCACGCTGACCTTTATTGTGGTCCTATCCTTAACGGCAGGGCCTAGCACATCCTGTCTGAGTTTAGTTCAACGCTGAACTTCATGGGACTGTCTAAAAAAGTACTGAGAATCTGTGTGGTTAAGTGCTTAATGTAAAAAGGCCTGCCAACCTGTGGTCTGTTTAAAGATCAGATTTACAAACACCCTGTGTTTGCCAAGCTGCTGAACCAGGTTCAGGTATCTTACGAATGTTGCTGCGTGTGACAACGTCGTTAATTTTAGATCTCTGGAGCCCTCCAGCGGAATGAACTCATGAGAATGGCCACGAAACAGCACAAATATTCCACAAAGACATTTCATCTGCGGGAGCCCAGCTGCTGACACGGCCAACGACCAAATCCCGGTGCACGTGTTGCTTCCTAACTGGGTTACCGGCTAAGTCAGGGGGGATTCTCCCCGCACGCCGAGGGGCGTTGCCGGGCGAGCAACGAGCGGTGCTCCTACGGCCAGCTCCCCCCGCGGGCCCGCTTACGTGCGCTCCCCGCCGGCTGCTACCACTCGCCCCGCAGCACCCCCAGCGGCTTCACTCCCGGCGGCGGTGCCGGGTCCCTCGCGCGGCCATGGGGCATGCGCACTGGCAGATAACGGGACCCGGCCCCGGCGGCCACCGGGGACCCCCCGCCGGGCGGCAGCGCATGCGCGCTGAGCGCGACGGGATCCCGAGGGCTCCCCGGCGCCGGCCGCCCCTCGTCCATCCGAGCCCCCGCCACGCATGCGCAGGGGCAGGCCCAC
>JANHFX010003351.1:0-11036 GCA_027560015.1 Chloroceryle amazona | reverse complement strand
TGTCCCCATTGCAGGGGAGGTGGCCGGGGCTCTGAGCACCCTGCTCTGGCTGCAGATGACCCTGCTCCCTGCAGGGGTTGGATGAGCTGACCTCAGAAGGTCCCCCCCACCCAAACCAGTTTGTGATTCTCTGTTGCTCCCCCCCCCGGCTCGCAAAGAGGCCTCTTTGCCCAGCACCTGGAAGCCCCTTGGCAGAGCTTCCTGTGCGGCAGAGGCAGCCCTGGCAGGTGCTGGCAGAGGCAGGAGCCGTCCCTGGTGCCGACAGAGGCTGCCCGAGACCGCCTGAATCCTCTCTCCTCCGCCACAGGGTGACAGCGGTGGTCCTCTGGTGTGCCAGGACAGCCACGCCAGCTACTTCTGGCTGGTGGGAGTGACCAGCTGGGGGAAAGGCTGCGCCAGAGCCCAGCAGCCCGGAGTCTACACCTCCACCCAGCACTTTTACGACTGGATCCTGGTGCAGATGGGTCTGCAGCCAGCAGGAACGGCTACGCCAGAGCCAGTGGCCACCTCCACCCCCACTCAGAGGCCAAAGCCAATCCCAACCGAATCGGGCAGTTTTACGTCTTGCCCCTTTTCCCGCCAGAAGCTGCTGGAGTTCTTTAATCTGCTGCAGGAGCTCCTGCAGGTCCTAAGGGGCAAAAAGGCTTGAGCATCAGGGTGAGCTGGATCCAGCCCAGGCCGCAGGGAACCGCCACCCTTCCCCCTGGGGCAACACCGCTGACCCAGCGGCAGCCCTGGCGTCCCAGGCCTGCTCTGGGCTGCCCATGCTCCTCCAGATGCTCCCAGGGGCTGAAGTTGTCTTCTTTCTGGAAATAAAGTTGCCGTTTTTCACAGCTAACCACACTTCATCCCAGTTCAGTCTCCCGCGCAAGGACAGGACCTGCCCAGTGAGGCCATGGGCGGACGAGCTGGACCCAAATGGGAAGTGGCACTCACCGCCTGGCCGGAGAGGACCGTGCTCAGAGTCACCCCAGGGTGAAGACTGGCACCTGGGGCTGGAGGGAGGATAGGAAGATGCGACACACGGGCAGCTCTGGGGATTTGTGTTAAGGCACAGGAGCTGATGATCAGAGCCTGGGTAGTTTCAGGGGGATTTCAGAGGTAGTTCAGGGGGGGTGATGGAGGGCCCTTGTTTGGGAGGAGCCAAGGGTGGAGAGAGTGGGGAGTCGAGGAAGATGAGGGAAGCATGGAAAAGGGTGGGGTGGTGGGTCCAGAGGCCTGGCTGCCAGCAATGGCAGAAGGGAGCACAAGTCACAGGGACCCCAGAGTTGGAAACGCTGTGTGTTGAGGTCTAGCTGCTGGTGGGGGCTCTCTGTGCACGTGCAGCTCCGTGACAACCTCGAAGCTGGACTAGGTCCCGAGCCGGAGGAGATACAGACCTGGAACTATCCAAGCTCTGAGCCAGTGACTGGGTGAGTAGCTTGACATCCAGCCATGGATTTAATTGACCTTCACTCCTGCGGTAATGGGAAGTGTCACTCAAAGGCTCTGAAGCCTGCGTGGCCAGAGGATGAGGGTGCGGCTGGGGAAAGGGACACAGGTCATAGCGGGTGGAGGTCTTGGGGACAGCAGGTGGAAACACAAAGTGCCTTTGGTCAGGTGCTGGCGGGATGCCCGTGTGCGTGTACTACGCACCAGTCAACGTGAAGTCTGGACTCTCTCATGACCCAGGAGATGTGGATCTAGAAAGACCCAGGGAGTTTTGCAGCTGTGACTGGGTAAGGAGCTTGACATCCAGCCACAGACAGTCCATGGACTTAATTTCCATACTGTCACTTGAGGAATCTATAGACACGCTATGCTTATGAGCCTGGGGAGTGACGGCGTGCTACGTTTCTGCAGCAAACATCCGATCCTGCTCATCTGGAGAGGCAGCAAAAGAGTGGACTGTGTCACCTTTGTGTCGGTGGTGGTTCCATGTCCGTGGGTGCTGGTAAAGGCATCGCTCTGCAGCTGTGAATCCGATTGGGCATTCACAGCAGTCGTGTCAGTCTGTGTGTGTGTGTGTGTGTGTGTGTGTGCGCGCCTCGTTCTTGGGGATGCAGCGTGAGTCTCTCGCACACGCACGTGGGAACAGCAGCAGCCACATGCACCAGGGTGGGATAGGACAGGTCTCCTGGGTGGGAGAGTCCACCTGATTCAGCTCTAGCTGACTTGAAAGGAGAAACGTCCCATGTTCAGCAGTCTACTGGATCTGGCTGCTCCACAACAGAATGGGGAAGGAAACCCCAAGCAACTCTGCAGCAGGTCACAGGGTTAGACCGAGGCAGCCCCGGCCAGGCTGGGAAAGCACTGGGGAGGGTTGGCTGCTGGGCTTGCCCTGTGTAGTCACTGGGCTGCCTTAGAACCAAAGAGCAGGAGGGACACAAGCTCAAAGCTTTATGAAAAATTCTTTAGTGTTTGTTTTCTCCAGTCTGTACCATTAAAGCATCTGGGCAGAACTCTTCTCTGCAGGTCCAAGAGTGGCTCTGCTCTCCTGGCAAGCTCTGCCCCGCCGCAGTGCGCAGGAACCAGCAGCCATGAAGATACTCTCACCCCTGCCTTGACTGTGGTGTGCGGTGGCTGGGGCAAGAAGGTCAAACCCAGACAGTCTCCCACAAGAAGGGGAGAGGCCCAGCTGCCCATCACCACCACTCTCAGGGCACGAGAAGAATCTCTTTTCTCTGTGAAGACCAGCTCTAACTAGCCCCAAAAATCTAGAGCACAGGGCAAAACAGACTCAGGGTCCAGGCCTTAGGCAGATGGGGGCTTCTCTTCAGTGCAGCTCTCCTCTTTATCCAACAAATCCTCACTCTCCTTCTGCAGGTCAAAGCTCTGGAAAGGAGCAGGACAAGGATCTGATGAGAAGCGTGAGAGCAACAGTTACACCCTGATGTTGTTTCAAACTCATTCCAGGGCAGCGTGGGCTCAGCACCCCACCCCACTGCAAAATTTCACCCTTTGCCTTCACAAGCTCCACTTTTCCTGAGAGAAAAACGAGCAGAGCAGCCAACCCTTTTGGAGAGGACAGTAACGAGAGCCATTCTTACCTCCAGTTCTCGCATGACCTCATCCATGAAATCTCCTGAGTCCTGTTTGTAAGCAACAGCCAGTTTGATTGCATCGTTGAAGAGCTGATGAGGAGAATGCTTGTCATTCAACATAAGGGGCACTGCATTTCTCTAACATCTGGAAACTCTTCCCACACCCCAAGAGAAAATAACACCTCTACACTACCTGTAGCTACCAGGACCTGACAAGTCACCAAACCAATGTCCCAGCCCATTTTTGCTCTCTGAGCCTACAGCAGTCCCCACCTCCCTGGACTGTTCAGGGTTCTTACGGCGGCTGAGCCAAAGAGCTGTTTTACCTTTACTACGTTGGTGCCATCCGCAGCAGACACGAAGTAAAAAGGCAAACTGAACTTCCGAGCAAAGTTGAAGCTTTTTTGGGTCACTTTCATATCCGCTGAGGGCAGAAAAGGGAGAAGGGGTCAGTAAGACATCACTGTAGGCAGAATGCCAACACATGCAGCAGTGAACAGGTGGAGGTGTTGCTTATATTCCTGTGAGTAGAGAGCACACTCGCGATATCCAAACGACTCAACTGCTGTATTTTTTACTTCACGGGGTGTCAGGTGCAGCCACCCCAACCTCAGTCGGGCAGGGGCTTGATCCCAGTCTGGGAACAAATCCAGTGCCTCTTTACAGGAAGCGCTGCCACGGCAGCGACAGCTCAAAGCTTTGACAGACAGCCCATATGCCAGCACAGGGGGATGACTCTGGACAATCTGCCTTTTCTCAAAGAAGCAACCCCTCAAGTAGTTCAGGCTCCAAAGGCTTCCCAGCCAGTGCTGCCCAAGCAGCTGCTCCCCACCTCTGTGCTGGAAGCTGGAATGACTGTTCTACAGACTGGGCCTCTGTTAGGAGCTATGGGTTGAGCATTTCCCATCTGGGTGGAACACACCGAACGCAGGCAGGGTAGAGGACTCAGAGCAGCATGCACTCACTCATGGAACACTATGAGCAGGATTCATCTGCACAGAGCTTCTGTCTACAGCACGGCTGTCAGCACCAAGCCTGTTTGCCTCAGACTCCCTTACAGCCCATGCAGTCCATGGATTTGAGCCTGGACTGACACTTCCTACAGGGAAGGCTCTTGTTAGGTAGGATCAGTTGTGCCCAAAACCACACCACCAAACCACAGGAACTGCGGAGGACTACAGTGTGAGCCCAGACCCCTTATGCAGGTGGACAGACCTATTCATAGCTGTGATTTCTACTATGCACATCAGGCAGGAAGCCCATGTCTGACACCATACACAACAGAGAACAGCCGGAAACTGTGGTCATAAGGGCCTGTGTTCTCTCGCTGATGCTGAGCGGAAAGCTGATGTGTTCTGCGCTCTTGCAGGATGAAGGAGACAGGTCACAACCCAAGTGACAGTAACAATGAATGCCTGGCTGGCACTCCTGAGGAGGGAGTCATCCAGTCCTCTGAAGAGGAAGGTGGACACTTTTGCCAGTAGGTGTCTTTAGACACTTCAGCCCAGAGGAGTCCCAGGAAACCCTCCAGCTGAATTAGCAATACAAAAGCAGTTCCTGACTGCAGCAGGGGAAGCCACAGAACAGGTCATGCTCCATTTCCAGCAAGACATCCTGCAATTTTTGAGTAGGTACAGTTCCAATCGGCTTTCGGACTCTTGCTGGATGGAAAGGGCAGTGTGGTAAAGGACAGGTGTGGGAGGACATCACTTGAATAAACCTTAAATGGATCAAATATGTACTTTTAATTGCATGACAGCGTGCAAGGTCAGAAGAGGACCCAGCTATTCATCTGGGAAAAAAAAGCCCTGAGAGAGTGATCTCAAGAACTCATCTGGACTTAACAGATGAATGACCTTCTTTCTCAGCAAGGTCAGGAGAGAATCACATCACCATCCGGAGGGGTTGAAAGAAGAAGATAAACTCACCATCAATTTTGTTGGCCACCACAATGCAAGGAATCTCCGGGCGAAATTCTCTCAGCTCCTTGTACCAGCTGTTCAAGTTCTTGTAGGTGACTTTTCGCTGCACATCAAACACCTTCCGAAAAAGAACCAGCTGTGATGGGGCCAACAGCAGGACAGCTCCTGATCAACCCACTGCACCAAACACAAATACAGAACCCAGCATTTTCCCAGGAGGACATCAACAAAGGAAACTGGCCGTTGATAGAATGACAGAGAAATGGAGAATATCCAGCAAGCCTTGAAGCACGCAGCCAGCCCCTCTCTCTGCATGATGCAGGACACAGTCCCTCATTTTCCTTTACATTGTTGGTTTGCACAATGACAAGTGCTCTATCACCCAAGACAGTGAACAAGCACTAGGAAAGATCTGTCCTACTACGTAGGGTCAAATGTGAGGCTTCTCTGTTTTAACAGTCAAAATATCAATTAAGTTGACTGATGCTCGTGAGTAATGAGAAATAGTGGAACAACAGCACAAACCAAGAGACCCAAGTGGGTTAAAAGTCAGGAGACAAGACTGATTTGAGCCAAGAAATGGGAAGTGCAAAGAAGAGGAAACCAGAAGGGACAGAAGACCAGAGCAGAACATCTTATGTAGTATCTCCGCAGAACATGCCAGAACAGTTTTGTACTGCATAATCCAATAGTCACATCACAGAGCAAGAAAGGAAAGGCCTCTCCCTCCCATCACCTCTGACAGACTGGAGACACAGCAACAGAAATAAGGGAATATAGACGACAGCAAAGTCAGGGAATATCGTAAGACTGCTATCAGGAAAGACAGAAGAGAGCTAAACATACCCAACTACAGTGCTTTTATCTGGTGAAAGCAGAAAGAACAATATAGGAAAGTTTTCTAAACCACTGGAAGAACAAGAAACGCAAGGCAGCATAATCACAAAAAGTAACCAACAGGGCAAGTGTCATCTGGGACTGTTGGGAGTCAAAATCCCATCTGATCACCCGGAGATACCACCCTTACCAAGATACAAGCGTGAGCCTTATGGTAATAGGACGCGTGCATGCTCTGGAACCTCTCCTGTCCCGCTGTGTCCCAGAAGTCTGTAAGACACAAAATACAAGTTCAGAATGACACAACTTGCCAAGCTCTGTTTTCCTTCCAACTTAAATTCAGGACATAAAGCCCAGTCCGTCCACTCAGAGTCACAAATCAGGTTTCACCTCATTAATCTGAAACATTCCAGGGTTAAGAGGTTATGCAAAACCAGGACATTTTCTTAGGTGGGCTTAGCTATGAGTTGTGCTGACACTGATCAATAATTGTAGATTGTTCTGTATTTAGCAGGTGGCGTGTTTCTTCTCACTTATTTACTGTATCGACGGAGCAAAGAAGTCTGGGGACAGCTCTGTGCTGCAGCAAAGCTGATACAGCACCATGCTCGTGGGACACGAGCCCACCCGCTCTACTCTCCCTTCCTCTGCTGGACCCTCCCACCAGCACTGGACTGCATAAGCCTCTGAGGAGAAATGTTTTAGGAAGCCAAATGAGCAGAAACCTATTCACTTATTTTTGTGAGACATCAACGTGCACGGTGAGCATCCTGAACTGGCTTGATCATGGATGGGACCGGGCCTGTAAGTAAATGCTGGTGGCAGATAGCTGTGCTGCTATCCAGAGGGACCTGGACAGGCTGAAGGAATGGGCTGACAGGAACCTCATGAAGTTCAACAAAGAGAAGGGCAAATTCCTTCACCTGGGCAGGAAGAACCCCACAGCACCAGTTTATGGTGGGGACCACCCAGATGGAAAGCAGCTTTGCAGAAAAGGCCCTGGGGTCCTGGCTGACACTGAGCTGACCAGGAGCCAGCACTGTGCCCTTGCCACAAAGAAGGCCAATGGTATCATGGACTGCATCACACAAAATATTTCTTTGCTTCTGCTCAGCACTGGTGAGGCCACACCTGGAGTGCTGTGTCCAGGTCCAGGCTCCTGAATACAGGAGATGTGGACACGCTGGAGACTGTCCAGTGAAGGGCCATGAAGATGATGAAGGGTCTGGCGCATCTCTGCTGTGAGGAAGGGCTGAGGAGGGCTGGGACTCTTTAGCCCAGTGAGAGAAGGCTCAGGAGGATCTCTGCAATGTGTGTAAACACCTGCAGGAAGAGTGTGAAGAAGCTGGAGCCAGGCCCTTCCAGTGGCACCCAGGGACAGGACCAGAGGTGATGGGCACAGACTGAAACAACGCAGGTTCCCTCTGGACCAGGGAACACTTTTTCACTGTGTGGGTGACTGGGAACAGGCTCAGCCTGCCCCGAGAGGTTGTGGAGTCTCCATCCTTGGAGAGGATCAAGAGCCATCGGGACATGGTCCTGGGCAGCCAGCTGTTGGTGTCTCTGCTTGAGCCGGGGGTTGGACGGGACGATCTCTGGAGGTCCCTGCCAGCCTCAACCATTCTGTTTGATTCTGTGAATCTGGGAAAGTTTCAGAAGAGCCAAAGCTGCTATTTTCTATCTGGAGCTGAAATCGTTTCCGTCACCCCCAGTCTATTTCTGTATCTGTCAGCCACGCTTGTAGTAACAATTTGAAACTCCAGCACAGCAGAAGTGTTTCTTCCAAAGGACACATAGTAAGTGCCATAACCGAGAAGCAGCGTTTGGTTGCCAGTCAAATTCTGTCTAAGGGTGTCAGGTTATAAGGACCTGGTGGGCTTTATAATACTGCTCGAGCGGCAAAAATCTGGCCAATTGATGGCAAAATCTCTCTTACCCAAACAGCGGCGAGTGCAGCTCACGCAGGAGATCCCTGCAGCGCTTGCTGCTGGACAAAGCCCCCGTGGCAGGGCATGCATCGTGTGCTTCTCCCTACTGAGCTTTGGGTGCAGATGTCTCCATAAAGGTTCCTACGGAGAAGTTGTGTCCAGGTCCACCGTGGGTGCAGGGCTGTGTGTGTGACGAGAGCTCGTGGATGTTCTCAGAGCAAGAGGAGCTGTCTTCCTCCCGGGGCTGGAGTGAAGAGAGCTGCAGCACCAGAGACAGCTCATGTAAAAAGGCTGAAAAAAAGAGGCTAAAGGAGGAAGATTGCTTTTGGGATCGGTGCCTTGTGGACAGGAACAATTTAACAGTCACACAGTTACCAGGAAAGGCTGCCAGGTTAACTGCCAAGCTGCCAAATCCATTTCATTCCCAAAGCGTTCAGTTTATAGCACATTTTGAAACAGAAGGAAGTTCCCTCATGCAAAAAACTTTCTGCATCTTAAAGCAACAAAACTCTGAGCACCAGCTCTCAAGTGGGGGAAAGTCTCAGGATCTGTAGTGGGCACTTCTGTGGTCATGCTGAGGACACCTCAGTGTCTCCACTGCCTCTCAGGGAGACACAAAATGCGGCACCGCAAAGCTCAAGGGGTTCCCCCAGCTCCGGCACAGCCTCGAGGGCTTGGATCTGCTACATCCCCTGGTCCCACCATTACGGCCCGAGCTGCGGCAGCAGATGCTGCAGCGCCCATAGACCACAGGCTGGGCTCTCCAAAAGCCAGCGTGCCATCGCCTCGCCCTTCCGGGACAGCGCGGGCACAAGCCCCCCAAAGCAGGGAGGAGGAGGAGGAGGAGGAGGAAGAGGAGGAGGAGGAGGGAGGCTGTTTAAACCTGAAACGAAAATCCTTCAGCCAAAACTCACCTCACAAAATGTGATTCTCTTCTGATCAGCCCCTTGAGAGCACATAAAAATTAAAACAACCAGGCTGGGCATTTGGGACTGCTTGATGTGTTTGAAGTAATTGTGGGGACTATTATGGTCTGTTAATTCACTTGCGGTGATTTGAACCTACCACAAGCCTGGGAAAGGGAAATCTGTCTGCCCTCAGAAATGACTGTGGCTTGTGAGGGGATTACTGTGTCTGCTCCTGTATCGTACGGTCATGGAATGGCTTGGGTTGGAAGGGACCTTAAAGACCATTCAGTTCTGACCTCCCTGCCTCCCACTAGAGCAGGTTGCTCAAAGCTCCATCCAACCTGACCTGGGACACTTCCAGTGATGGAGCAGCCACAGCTTCCCAGGGCAACCCATTCCAGTGTCTCACCACCCTCAGAGTGAAGAACTTTTTCCTTATATGTAACTGAAATCTCCCCTCTTCCAGTTTCAAACCATCACCCCTCATCCTGTCATTACAAGACCTTGTGAAAAGTCCCTCCTCATCTTTCCTGTGGGCCTTCTTTAAGTACTGGAAGGCCACAAAAAGGTCGCCCCAGAGCCTTCTCTTCTCCAGGCTGAACAAACCAAACTCTCTCATGGGGAACCTCTTCCGTACTGGGTCCCAACACTGTTTCTGATGGAGTCACCCTGTCAGGTGGTCAGGTCTCCATCACCCTCTCCAGACACTGTTGAATGTGGATGCTTCCAGGGGCTAAAATATCTGTAAGAATCACAAGACATGGAGATCAAACCCATCTCAAATAGTTATTTTCAGTCATCAGGGCAAGTGCGAGACCTCTGGAGTTTTGTACGAGGTGTGCCAGCAGGTTTTCATCCTGATGTGTAGGCTTAGGGTGGTGTTTCCTGAGCACTGGTTTACCTGGAGGAGAACCAAACCGGAGCACCTGGACTGTGAGCAGCCCCTCTTCAGGACCTGACTGGGAGGAGCCCCGCACACAGGCTGCTCAAGCTCCTCCTGCCTCTGGGTAAAGCATCCAGAGAAATCTGATTTCAGCTCATCGGCTTCCAGAGCAGGTTGCTGGTTGCAGAGGCAGTAGGTGACTTTAGGAGGACGACTCCTCCATCTGCTATTGAGGCTCATTCCAGCCAGATGTGCTGTAGCTGAAGGATACCTATTGCTGGGCCAATCTGCCCGACGTCATTCTGCGGTCGCTGCAGTGAAGTCTGATGTGCAGTTCAGAGGGATGAGTTCTGGGGAAAGGGCCACCATGAAGAGAGAAGCCCTGCGATCCCCAAGGGCAGGATCTCTGCGGAAGAAGAAAGGGCTGCCGCTCTTCTGCAGCAACTGTGTTTAGTCTGAGCTGGCCCCACTTTGCAGCCCCGTGGGGAGGGTCTCCTGGAGCCCAAGCATCTTGGCTGCAGTGTCCAACCTGTGTCTCTTGGAGTAGAGGAGGAGGACGTGTGGTAGAATCACAATGAGACACAGGGGATGTTCAGAAGCTCCTTAGCTGCTTAGCAAATGCTGCCGTGCTGCTGTTTGTTTTATTCATACGCTACGAGGCATCCTGGCTGCGGTTCAGGAGGGAGTCGTGGATTCATCGGCGATGAGATGCAGCTTAACGGGGCAATGCTGAGGGTGGGACCGGCTCCTGTGGCCTCAAGGTGCCTTACGGTGCCGGGCGATAAAGCGGGTGAAGAAACACGCCGTCAGTTCACCTGGAGAGATGCCAGGAGATGCTCCATTCGTGACTGATAGAAAACACAGAGCTGAATCTGGGCAGTTGTCCTCATGTTTTCCAGTTGGGGATGTAGGTAGAAGTGTTCCCACAGTAGACCCTTGAGCAGTTGTGCGACTGACACAGGTTTCTATCAAACAGGCATTAATGTGAAATATGATTAAATTAATTAACATCCTCTAATTGAAATCAAGCCTGCCAAAAGAGCCCAAACAAAAACGGTGGTTTTCTTTGAAGATATTACAAAATTGTTGTAAATGGACCTTGGATATAATAGATGTAGCTTCTGAGACATTTTGACTTAATAACTCCTTAACGGTTCAAAAATGAGCGTGCTGCAAAATCAATAAGGCAGATCCGAACGGAATTGCGAGGCCCGTGATTAATGCTGCCCCGCGCAGCAGCTGAAGGGCAGCTGTGGAGACCTTGGGCTGTTGGTTTGATCTCTGTGTCACCTGAGCAAGGACCAGCTCTTGACCTGGCATCACCGTGTTCCAACATCACATGAAAGATGATGCAAAGTTGTTGCTGAGAAAATGCACAGGTGACAGTGCATGAACCTGTCACCATCCTGCCGGGGGGCTGGAGTGTCCAGTGATGGGCTATGGAGCTGGGGAAGGTTGTGGAGCACAAGGGGGGTGAGGAGCAGCTGAGGGCCCTGGGCTTGTGGAGCCTGGAGAGAAGGAGGCTCAGGGGAGCC
>JANHFX010003349.1:1616-17580 GCA_027560015.1 Chloroceryle amazona | reverse complement strand
TATCTTCTTTGAGCTGTTGTTGCATAAGCACTTTAGTTTGGTAAGATTCTGTTTTGTTATGAGATGATATCAATAACTATTTAATAAGATAACCAGGCATTGCCCCAGAAACAGGAAAGCAATGTTTACCCTTGGTATATGGTATCATTTTATCTGCTTGCTCTGAAAGACAGCTTTTATATGCAACACATTTTATATTGATGAAGCAATGCAACAGCAGCTTCCTGCATCTGCTTTCTCTGCTGCCTGAAAGGGGCTGTAATTATTAATATGATAGCTAATCAACAGTAATAGCTGCCAGACACTATTTAATCACCTCAAATTTCTCTTCTTTAGAAACTGAAGATGTGAAAGAGAAAATGATGAGTGCACAATAAGTTAACTGAATGCAGTATACTCATTCTTATCTCTTGTGGTTTTTGTATTGAAATCCAGCAGCATTGTTGCACTCAAGTCTAAGCCACAATCTGGAACAAGAACCTGTTCTACGGTGCTTGTTAAAAGGAGAATTAAAACAAACCCTCTGGATACTGCTAATTTGTGGTTATCTTCCCTGAAAATATCCATCTTACATTGTAGTTGTAAACAAGTTGTATGCATGCTATCTGCTATGAATGGTCACAACTCTACTGTTTTAGTTGAGTAAGCTCTATGTTTTAACCAGTATTGCCACCTTGTGGTTCTGGCAAGGTTTATCATTCCGTTTCTCTTCCAATCTTTTTTTCTTTACTGGGTTGGCAAGAATTCCTGAATGGCACATACAACGGGATTTGTATTGCCCCAGTTGCAAAACATTCACAGAAAAAAATAAAGCCTATATCTGAATGTCATAAACTCTTTCATTAGTTTTTCAACAAAACAATTTTATTACCTTATACTGAAAGGAAGGGAGTAGATAGTTAAGGTTTTTATTAGAAGGGTTGTTGTGAGGCATCTGACTGGAAGGGCTGTCTTATTAATTATTGTCCACTATTTAAATGAAATTTGTTTCAGACATGTATCCTACTGCAAATGTCTGGATTCTTTTTCTGTGGCTCCTGGACCACTGATCGTCCACAAGATCATTCACAAGATCATCCACACTCCAGAAAGACATCTGTACTATCTTGGAGTGCTTGCATTTCAGACATTAATGATAAGTGCTTGGAATAACGCTCTGAATTCACAATGGCAGAAGTCCAATTTTTAATTTATTTTTTTTCCTTAAAATATCATTGTTTTCTGTGTTTGCACAGTGCTAGTATTGAGAGACCATGCTCTGACTCACTTGTGGGCAATGTTAATCAATAATAATGTACCACTGTCACTGGCCTCAAAGGACGTCCTGTCATAGTTCAAGACACACAGCCCATTTGCAGACAGGACCACTCAGCATTTCGAAAGAGTGAACGCAATTAGCCTCTTGGTCCAGAAGACTGAAGATATGATGCCTTTGTCACCTTCAGTGACAGGAAAGGCTCAAACTGCACCAGTCATTTGTCAAATAACTCGAAAGCTCTACCTTGTCAGATGAGTTGCACCTGATGTTACATGTCTCACTGAAAGAAAGAGGCTTGACTTCTGCTAGAGCTTAAGTGACAGGCAGGATTTTCTTTCTCTCTTTTCCATGAAAGTGTTGAGCTGCTTATTGTCTGCTCAAACTTTTATAGAAAATAACAAGTCTTATATCAGACCTACTTATATTCTTGGTATTAAGTCTTCTGGTGGCACCAAAAGAGTGCTACCCATCATGCCCAGAGCCAGGGCTTCCCATATCTGAAGTAAAGGCCCTGTAAATAAGCAATGGTTTTCCTGGGTCTTTGCTATTTCCCAGTCCTCTTGGAATTGTTCTACCTTGTATAAAATCAGTAGTATTCCATATTCTGTATTTGAGGTCCTGTAGAAATCCACCAAGTACCGAGCATGTACCTCTGAAAATCCCACCTGTGTAAAAAACTGTATAGTGTACATGAAATCATGAACTTACTGTTTTTCTTTCAGGACATTGTTTCTATGTTGAGTCTATGAACAAGGATTTCCTGGTTTGCAGGTAAATCCCATGGATACCACATTGTCAGGGAGAAAAGTTTATTGACAAAGAGCTTTTCTTGATAAGCCAAGGATTCCTGCAAACTTTCTCTATATTAAAACTTATAAAAGATGATAAAACTGGTCCAAGTTGAAGTATTCTGTTTTAACATTCCTGGCAGTCTAAAAAGATGAATTTGTGGAAGCAGTTGTCTTTAGACTGGAAAGTCTCAAAATGGGTAACCTTATAATCAAAGTAAGCTAAACACAAACACCAGGATCTGTATTTACATATGAGTTTTAGGGCTGAATTATAATACTTGCTGACATCCAGTTTTTGTGCTTGAGCAGTGAGTTGCAGCTAGAGGACCTGGGCTACATAGTTCCTATTTTACTCTTCAGATGAAAATACTATTTGGATTGATAAGAAACTTATTCTGTAATAAACTGTAAAACAAATATATGAAAATAAATTGAGATTTGAACAATCTTTATGTCTTCTGATGGATAAAACCAAAAGACATCATTCTTACACTGTAAGTGATACTAGAAAATGGAGAGTTATTATGGTCTAGGTTTCAGAACACATTACACGTGAAGTACTGCACATCCTTACACCCAGGACCAGGTTGGAAAGATAAAGGATGAGGAGCACGTTTATTCATGCATGAATGTAGTGAACATCTGCCAAAATCTATCGAGTTAGTTTATTTCTCCATTTCAACAAAGCTGACCATCTGCTCTGTTGTCGGCAAAGATCTTGTTCTAAAAACTAAATCAAAAAATCACCTGTCTTGTGCACCTTGTTCTCGCTTAATACAAACAAAATTTTAATGGTGTCCATCTGTAGGTACGATGGTGTACCTGAAGCAGGTACATATTCATTGAGTCAAAATTGGCAGCTGAACTTGTACTGAGCAGAATGACAATTAAAATGCTTAGACCCTATCAATAACTAAAATATAAGAAATTAGATGTACTGCTTAAAACAGTTGTTCTGTATAATTTTAATACAGAATCTTCAGACACCTATAAAAGTCAGCGACACAGAAATTAAAATATATACATGTTACTTAAGGTGATGCCAAAGTCTGAAGCTGTTGAACTTGTATTCTTTTTATATTTCAGGGTACACATTGAATAACACAGAAAGATTCTATCACTGGATAAATATAAAATATAATACAATAATACAGCAAATGGCCAAATTAGTGTTTAGTGTGAGAAACTGAGGTTTGTAATGTTCTAATTTTTATTATAATTGCTCAAACTACAGAATATTACATTCCAATTTTTACCATTTTTCTTGTTTCCCACCCTGCCAAAATGAGAGAAAATAACAGGTATATGTTAGAATCTTACATGACTTCAGTGCTCACTAACAGAAAAGAAAAATGCTAGAGAAGAGGATATTACCATATCATTTGAGTTAGTTAATGGGCTTCTATATTGCTTGCACAGCCATCACTGGTCTTGTAGAATTTTATTGTTAGTTTTAACAAGAAAAAGGTGGAATCTTTGCAGGACTGTAAAGACTTTAATAAAGTGCTAGTTTTTCACAGGAGGAAATCTGCCAGAAGCAGTAATCATTAGGGATAGACCCCACCCTGGCTCAGGCTGCCTGAGGAGCTGCACTAGCAGGAATTCCATGCATTATTTCAGCCCAGGCCACCTGAACCTGGGCCTCTGGACTGCTGCCAACACTTACAATGTTTTGTTAGTATTGTCAAAACCTTAAGTTTTCTCCAATTGAGGCTACAGATAACAGTATATTGTTGATGCTCAGCACTTAGCAAATAGGCAGCATTTATGTTATGTGCTTATTTGCAATTCACTCAAATTGTTTTGTCCAGCCAGCATTGAACTTGTTTCTGTGCAATAAGTATAGTATTATCAGCAAAAATTACATGACTTCATCAGTCACTCTCAATACCTATAAGTTGCTTTCCAGAACAGTCTAATTTAGATTAAGGTAAACTATTGTGTTATTAGTACTCACAGTACCCTGATGATCATGATCCAGTTTTTTTAATGAGGCACATCAGTATGTCTGTGTAAGATTGCTCTTTTGTAGACAGCCTTTTCAAATTATTTTTGTCAGATACTCATTAAGCCTTGCAGACATAGCACTTTGTGTTCCAAGAAACACCTAGAAATTGGGCCTTATCTCTGAATTACACATGATCTTTTTGAAATACATTTTAATCAAACACTAATAGGATTGCATTCAAGAAGCAGAGATGATTTGAAATTAAAAAAAAAACCAAAACACAACTAGTTATGCTTTACTACATGCAAACTTGGTCTGTGGATTAGTAGAAGTAGCAGACTACAGCATGATATTTAGTCATGATGAAAGCAAATTTCCTTTCTCTCATGTGAATTTATGGTGTCACATTCAAAATATGCCTCACCACAGCACATTCACCTGGGCTATCTGCAGTATCTGCTTTGCTGGGCACAGGGAGGCCAGCACCACGGCGAAGCCACATGGGGCCCATGCTGCGGTACCTGCACAAGGTAGCCAGGTTTGCAGGTCACATTACCAATCTACTTCAGGGACTAAAGATCCAGTATCCAGCTTTATAGAATTTCAGGCCTGCCACATTTTCCAAGACAGAAATAAGGATGACTACTAAACAATACATGTAAAATAAAGATGCTGACTGAGTGTCATCAGTACCTGTTGCAGGGGTAGTTACTCACGTGAGGTTAATCTGGTAAAGCCCAAGGCACAGGACAAGTGTAGCTGTTTTAGACCAGAGTCCATGGTGAGAGGCAGACTATGAGACACCATCCACCTTGTCCAAAGGAGAGGGAGGCAGAAATGTGAGATATTTTTTTTCAGGAAGAGTTTTAATAATCTTTTTTTTTCTCTTAAGTTTTCTAGAGACTGGAGCCATGGCCAAGTAACAAAGAAGAGGTAGTTCCTGGTGTACGATGTCCACTCTCTGGGGCCCAAGCTCTGCCCCAGGGCTCACCCTGTCCTCCAAGCCTTTTGCCAAGTCACTGTAGTTAACTCTCCGATGGATAATACTGGGGAAAAAAGGCCTATGATATTTAATATACACTTGATGTAATTTTTTCTCTATACGGAATGGCTTGTTTGAATATATCAGATGTTCAAATAGATGACATTAGCATACTGTCTCTGACAAAGTACTTCCCTCTGCACTAAAGTTGTCCACATAATGGTAAAAAGTAATTCTGAAGGTTGATATTAAGTATAATTGAATGCATTCAGGGCACAACTGCAAATCTCTTGAAGCTGTCATAAAGCATGCAAAACTACTTCCTTGGTGACAGTTTGTTAAGCATAAAAATGGAATTTGAAGAGCCTAAGCTATTTATTTCAATTCAGTGAGATGCTCAGCAAAGCTTATAATTCTGTTATATTCCATAGAAAGGCAGTTTCTGCTGAACATACAGATGATGCCATCTATATTATAAATATAGATACAACACTGCCTTTGTAATGTGTGTGTATATACAACATGGCCACATCAGTAGCTAGCATAAGACTATATTTTGCACTATTTAAGTACTTTCCAAATTAGAGAGCAGCAGAATTGTTTTATACACTTTCTATCTCTGCTTTAGTGCATAATGTTTCTAAAATAAATAATTTAAAATAGCAGAATTGTGATCATAAACTCAATGACAGAATGAATGGCTTCTCTAAAATCTACAGATCTTTGTTTTAGAGAATTTGTTCATTCCAACATATTAAAAGATTGGGAGTTCCTCAGTTTTGCTGATACAAGCATTTGTGGAGCTGTGTGCTATAGCTCCAAGCTAAAAACATGAAAAGGATGTCATGAATGCAGATTTTTTTTTTTTCTCTTTTTATGTATTATAGCACTGAGATAAAACTCAGTTCACATTTGAGATACTGTAGACTGGAAATCTCATGATTTAATTTCATGTAATCTCTGTTACTATAGAAAAAAGTAAACATAGCTGTCAACAAAATAGTTTTCTAATGACATGATACGAGGGATTTTATTTTATGTTTTGTTGTTGTGTTTTGGTTTGGAGTTTTTTTAATGGCTTTCTCTGAGAGCAGAATATCTTTTATTTTTCAAGAATGATAGAAAAATGCATGGAACTATAAACTGAAGAGATGTTGCCAAGGTGCTCTATAGCAGCACATTCCTAAAACTCCATAGTAATTTTAATTAGTAGCAGCACAAATGATTTTTGAATAGCTGAACGATATTATTGTGAGTCTGCAAATACTCATTAATGGTCACTTTACTCACATACATATAAACTAAGGGAGTAGTGTTTCCTAGGAATTGCTTGGGGACAAAATTCTTCACCTAGCTCATTTAGAAAATGTAACTTTAAAATAATAGATTTATTAATTATCCATTTTCTGATAGGTGAAGATGCCAATAAAATATTTGTACAACAGTTAAAGCATAAAAAGGCACAGAGTTTTGAAGCATTGTTAAGAACATGGGAACACAAACACAGTTATAAATACAGTTAATCAAGTAGTCAAAAAGCAATAAAGTCATAAGAATAGACCATTGTGAAAAAATAACTCTATCATTCTCATAAGATTAATTTCTTCATATTGAGTTGATGTTTATTTTTTTATTGTTGTCTTTGGCATATAGATTGAAGCTTTATTTACTACTGTGATCAACCTGTTGAATGTCTACTCCCTAAAAATAAAAGACATTTTGTTGAAATGGATATGGTTAATATCTCGAGGACAGAAAATATTTTGCAGTATTTATCAGTCCATTTTAAATCAGGGTACACACACAGCTGAAAACCTTCTTGGCAAATATCTTTTCTTCTACGTATTCCATGAAAGCAGTGGGTTCAGTATAAGAAAGCAAAATTAATACAGTGACATTAATTACACTCCTAATTCTTGACAATTTTCAAAGGGAATGACGTGAATGAGGCCTCCAACTTTTTTTGTTCTCAGGTATACAATCTAGGTATGATTCAGACTGACTTTTTTAAGTGCCCCAAATAGATGTTACCAGACATAAAGAAAGAGTAGATGATATTCAACAAGAAGACTTAGGTGGTCCAGAAAGACACAGACTAAGCAGAACTACAACTTAGCCACCAAGATGGACTGAAAACTGACCGGTTTGTGTTCCTGTCCTCCATCTTGAGCTTAGATTCAATCTGAAGTCCTCCTTTGAATGCAGGATATACCATCAGAGTTGCTATGTGCCTTTGGTACATGAGATGAATGATCAGAGGACCCACCACAGAAGAGTATGAGTTTGTGTGGGTGGGTGTATGTTGGGGTGTGAGGGGTTAACCCTAAGATTTATTTCAGACTTGGAGGAGTGTCAGTGCTCTGCTGCTATATTTTCAGACATTGCTCTACTAGGTTGTAAATTATTTTGGCGGGGCAGGAAAGATATCCTTTCTCTTTTGTTGAAGCTGTGCCACTGACTGTCTAAAGTTCAGCAACAGAGAGAGATTAAGTAAGAGTAAGACTGATTGTGTGCCTAAATTCCCTAAAGAGCAGTTTCCTTTAAGAGGAGGAATTCCAGGACTCTGGCTTCATGTTGGAAATTTCCTTGAAAATACATTTTGGCTTAGTGTTTCCTCCTGGGAAGATATATGCAGCTCCTAGTTTCACACTGAACAGCATGGAACTGTCCTACAGAAACATCCATGGCTCTTGTACTGGTAATCATTTTCTGGGCCTAGTGAGCTGTTCTAAGGCTTTCATGACACTGCCTTCTTCCTTCCTGAGCTTGTCCTGAGTCTTTAATTTGGCAGGCTGAAGATCAGGTAGAGCCAAGCTGTTTATGCCTCAGTTACCCTTCTGTAGCACAAACCCTTCCTCAACACAAGTTGCCATGATGATAAATTTGTTCCTATTTTCTCAGATATTTATTAGGAGGAGAAGGAAAGGATGAGCTGTAAATACAAAGACGAATACAAGTGGCTTTATTCCACACTTGGCCTTAAACTGAACTCAGTTTAGAACAAATATTACTTTTAATTAAAGTAATTATTTCATTCTGTATGTGACCACCTTGTAATCAGGCACCAAACAGTCTTGTCAGCTCTTGTGCTTTCCTTATAGGACTCTTCCACATGAGCTCCATGTGCTATTCCCCAACCACAGCATCGGCACTATAAGCATCTGCAAAGCAACTTCCTGGCTCCAGGCTGCACACCAGAATGAGCCATGATGTCGTGTAGTACTACAGTAGTGGTGTTGACTCCTGCTCTGAACCCTGAACTCAAAACACCCTGCAGCACAGCCTATGGCCCCTGACTCATCTCATGACACTATAGCTTCATCAGTAGGTCCTTAAAGGTCCACCATCACAGTATGTAGAAGGCAAGAAAAAAATCTTTTCCTTCTTCCAAATCTGAAATCACCTCCTACTACAGTAAATAGCCAAGTAGACATGTAGAAACTGAGTGTATATCTGCAAAATAGTGAAGGGAGCACAGAAAGGGGGCTCACTTAAAGGACCCAGAAATGCAAGCTTGAAAAAGAACTGCCATTTGTGTCATTTTTGAGAAATAGAAAAGGGATTATGGAGAGCTCAGACTACAGATATTTTATTAAGTAAAGGGTGTTGATTTTCAGTAAAAAATTTCAGTAAAAATCATTTAATTGTTAGGATAAAAAAACAAATTAAAATTCTATCTCACTGAAAAATCATACAAGCATCTTAAATGATGAGATTAGAACTCAATACAAAAATAAGACTCATTTCAAAATTTTAAGGGAAATATGAATAAACAAAAAAGATATAGTGTATCTGATCAATCTGCTCTCAGTGCTATTATTATTTCTTTTCACACTGATGTCTACATGGTCTTAATAAAAATTCTAGATGCACAAGAAGTATGAGACTGGACCATTGATTATGCCAGAAATAAAACCTTATTTGTTAATTCAGATTCCTAAACAGTTATGGCAGAAATTGAACATAATGGGATCTATAAATATTTCATATAATTTCCAGCTTCATGCTTCAGGTGTAAGGAATGAAAATAAATATATATACATTTGAGTGTGTGTGTTTGGATAGATTCACACATCCCCCCTATATATATATGTGCACAGACATATTCTTATATGCTACCTGATTTTATGTTAGTCATATTAATAGTTTCCTAATCTTTTCAGGGTAGACAGGTACATTGAAACAAGGTTATACCTGCAATGATTACAGGTTAAATAACAAAGTTTATAAGTATCATATGAGGCCAAAATTCTATTGAGTCATGAGGAATTAGAGACATTTTGTTACTAGATTTTTTGTGTCTACCTAGATAAAAACAAGGAAGAGAAAAATGAAAATGGGTTTCGCTTTCTGACAATGGACTTAATTTTAATTAATTTACACTACACTGAAATTCAGCATACATTTTCTTGGCTACTGAGAGGAAATATTGTCAGGTAAAAGTCAAGGCATTATTTAAGGTGATTAAAAAGTAATGAAATATAAAAATATTAATTTTAAAATTTAGCTTACTGATAAAAAGAAATCTGCCCATAAAGTCCATTAGACAGTAGAGTAGCTTTTCAAGAGTCGCTGATGCTTCAACAAAGGTATGTTCAAAGTAGAGCAGATAAAACACTCAAGACATAAGTGGAGAGGATCATCTTGTAATTATAGTGCAACTGAAATGACCCCAATGGTCTTATCCAGCCTTCTGATCTCTAAGTGTGGGATAAATAGAACATGGCATTTGACTGTGAAGATCAAATGAACAGAAAGCCACCTGTGACACTAGAAGATGAGTATTTTTCCAAAGTCAGCAGACACAGAGAGAGTAAATTTATTGGATCCATGACAAATGGGCCGATAGTAGTAGTATTTCAGGGTTGGCTTACATGATGTTTCCTCATTTTAGAAAAATACAGTCCTCCACAGTGAAGTTACATCACTCCTGCAGTTTGTCAGCTTTGTAAATAAGCTGCAGACTTGTTGAAGACAAACCCTCTTCGGTCTCATGTGACTTGACTGGTTGTACAGAGAATTTATGATTCTCACACAGTGCCACAAGGGATATCAGCAGAAACAATTTGTGCCTTTCCTGATAAAGAGGGATAGAAGGCATTTTCTTGCAGTGTAGAAAATAAGGAGTCTGGGTTTTATTGCAGCTATTTTGACTTCTGGTTTCACATATGTGGGGGCTTCTTATGCAGGACTGCCATGTTCACTTCCCTTGGCAAGCAGCACAGTAATTACAGTAATTATGTAAAGATAACAACCTAATTTATGCTATTAAGGCTGGTGATGAATGTGGTAGCTACTACATGTGAAAAGTGGCTAATTTAGAAAAAAAAAAAAACACAATCAAAATCTGTAGAAGCAGATAGTGATGGGTTCCAAAGAAAAACAGAAAACTAGATCCAAAACCACCACTTAAATTTTACTGCCATGATTCCTTCTGTCTTGTGTCAACTGAGGTCTCCTATGAAGAAGTTTTAACATCCCATTCCTCTTACATAACATGCAATCCTGACAAGAAAATGTGTCGGTCTACTTGTCATCACAAGGTCATTACTTTTATTTTTGTAGAGTAAATAGACAATTTTCTACAGATTACAGCATCATAAAGTTCTATCACAGCTGTTCTAAGATGTAATTTCTTTTCCCAGTTAAAGCATAAAAGGTCTATCTACAATACATCAATATGGTGCTTGCTGATCCACTTGCTTTAGTCTTGCCTTTATGTTTTTTTTCAATCACCTGCAATTTCTACCCATGGATGCACAGTTTAGTGCTCTAGACTAGGCATCCAGAAGGAATTTGCCGATTCTCTGTATTCTATCTTGTTACCTACCATTTGTGTTTATTCTTATTTGTAATATTTTTAATATCATATTTGCCACCACCCGGTATTCAGGCTAGCTTACCACTTACCACTTATCTAATTGTTCTGCCATGCTGTCCGTCCCTCACTGACTACTTTGTCCTGTCACTGTCATCAATGCACATATCAGCTAACCATCACTAACTGCACTGTCTAGTAAAGGATGGATTCCAGAAGTATTTGTACGAAGGCAGAAATGTGCACAGAACCCAGACTGAGAAAGCTTTTTTTTTTTTTCATTATGTGTTACTAGCCTTTATTGCCTTCATTACTGCTATACCCCATGTGGCAGGTTCAATCACCCTGACAAAAAGCTAATAAAGGTCAGGCCTTGCCAGAGAACTGATAAAGTTCAGTTCGGCACCTCATAGCCATTAAACAGCACCTCACAGCAATTAACCAGTGCCTCATGGCGATTAACCAGCATCTCAGTGTCCAGGCCCTTAGCCTGCCCTAGCTGTGCAGTTGCCGCAGCTAATTAGAATGTCCACAGTGCACAGTCAACAAAGGTATAAATGAAGCCTCACTGGAGAGCTGATTTTCCATTGGTTCTCTCAGAGCAACCAAGCCTTGCAGTTTGAGCATCCCCTTGGGTATATGGGACGCTGTCCAAGGGAATGGTGTCCAAGCAGATGCTGTCTGCATTCTGCAGACTGAGTGAGCCTCACCTCCCCTTTGGTGAGTGGTGAATCTCTCTTTTGGCTATGTCCTTCAGTAAGCCCTCACCCCCTCTGCATGAAAAACCCACTTTGTGTCCCTTTGTGTTGGAGGTTTTCCCTTTCTGAATGAATGTGCTCATGTTTTGGTTCATCTTGCTAGAAAGAATAGTCCCTAAAGCTTGGGAATTAGTTGTGTAGTAGTGAATTCCTGACTGACATCCAAACTCATAATTTTGTCAAAAGGAGTGCTGAGTGATTTTATAGAATCATAGAATTGTCAGGGTTGGAAGGGACCTCAAAGATCATCTAGTGCCAACCCACCCTGCCACAAGCAGGGACACCTCCCGCCAGATCAGGTTGCTCAGAGCCCCATCCAGCTTGGCCTTAAAAACTTCCAGGGATGGGGCCTCCACCACCTCTTTGGGCAGCCTGTTCCTGTGTCTCACCACCCTCATGGTGAAACACTTCTTCCTGATGTCTGAATCTACCCACCTCTAGTTTTGCTCCATTCCCTCTAGTCCTACCACTACCTAACATAAGGCTAGACAAGAGGGGCTTTCCATTCACTTCGGTTTTAGTGCCAGAAGACATAGGAAAAAAAAGCAAGAAGAAAAGACATGAAGAAAATAATAAAAAAAAAGTTCCCAAATTATTTTTTTGTGCCAGTGTTAATCTATCCATCTCAATGATCTTTTCTCTCTTCTTTTTCTTATTGATAAATATTATGGCTGGTGAGATTCAACTTGATTAGTACCTAAAATGACCTAAACTCAGTCAATGGTTATTCTGAGACTGAACTATTCATTCTGCCTATGAACTCGGGCAGCAATTTTTTGAGCTGTCCCAGGACATGGATATGTTCACAAAATATTAAAGACAGAAGACTTTGGACAATAATGGTGTAACGAACAGTTTATTTTAAATACAGACAAATTCCAAATCTTAAAAGATACCATAAGGTCCTGGAAGGTAGTGAATCAGTGACTACCTCCCACACTTAAGAGAACAGCTCAGGAACAATAAATTAGGCCAATATCTGAATGTTTATTATTGTAAACATAATGAGTTCCCTGTAGTCATCTTGCCCAAATTCTAAAGGTTAACTTTCTTCAAGGGTCTTCTGATTGCCTTCATGCTCCAAAGAGTATTCTGAACATTGCAGAAATTAGCATCCAATGTTATTACCATTTATCATCTATGAACACACAGAAACTGCTAAGTTTCCAAAGGCTTTCTTCATAACTGGAATTAAAAATAAAATATGATGGCAGTTGTGTATATTTACCTTGACATCATGCTTTCTCTTTTTCTGGGGAAAACCAACCAACCAAACCAAAAGCCAACAAACAAAATCCCCAAACACATGAAAAATCTGAAACAAAAACCAAACAGACGAACAAAGAAAGACAAAAGCAAAACTAGCCAAAACAAAACAACCCAACAAAACCAAATCAACCCTTGGAATAATAAGAAAGTATAATGCAATGAATTAAACTGGCTTCTTCTCAGTCTTGGTGTCTGAATAATGCAAACTAATCTGTAGTTTAGGACCAAGGAAGACAATGGAATTTCATTCTCTGACAAATGTTTGGTACTTCCATTTTCCACTCACAAGTGTCACTACATCTTTCACACTTTACTGCTCTCCTACAAGATGTAAGTAGTTTTTTTAATTGTACATTAAATGCTTTGACTGTTTATCCCAGAGCACTTAGTGTGCCAGCTGGGTAAAAGCCCAAGCACTTCTACTTTAACTCTAGTAACTGGAGATAATTCATCACTATCATCTCAAACAGTGTCACTGCCATATTTATGACCAAGCCTTCTTAAATGTCATCTGAAAGACAGCATATTTAGTAGCATTCTTTCTTAAAACCATTCTGATTTTTACATCAAGGCAAAGTTAAAATTTCTGTGGCACAAAAATATTTGCAAATGAAATATCTCTATACTTTTTCAGAATACACTGTGCAGTGAGACCAAGAGACTAAGACTGTTAAAAACACAGACTTTGGAAAAAGGAACCAAGCACACAAAAATTAAAAATTAGTGTTATATGTAGAGTTTTTAATTTGTTTCCCTTTAAAACAAAATGATAACTTCAATAAAATTTTCACAGTCTCTATAAAAAAGACAATAGACTGTTAGCTTCCCTTTACAGAACTCTTTCTTCTGTTAGAAAAATAACAGCGAATCAGGGAAATAATAAGCTGACACAGAGGCCTGCAGAGCTGAACAAAAGGTTCCATTCTTGATGTTGCATTGAACTGAGAAAATAAATTGCCATGAATAATTAAACTTCTGGTCCACTCATAGACACTCCACTAGAAGTTCATGATTTTTCTAGTATCGCTGTTTATTTCACTTTATCTGAAAAAATACATAATTTTAACTCTGTGGATTAAAAGCACTAGAAGGACTAATTGTCTTGTGATGTATCAGACCCATCATTTATCTTTTCTGACTGGCTCACTGTGAAATCGTTTACTGCCTGAATGTATATATATATATATATATATAAAAAACTTAAGTATTCATGAACAGCTGCACATACCATTCACTTTGCTTTATTGTGCAGCACTTCCATTAAATTCTGATCACTGTTATGATGAAAGCTGTATATAGACACAGGACTATGGTAAGACATGAAAAAAGAAAAAGGAGAAAGAAAAGGAAATATAAAAGTATGAACAAATCTACAAACTTACTATACATTTATAGAATCAGAGATTAATTTAGACTGAAAGAACTATTTCTCCAGTTTATCAGCTTACTTGCTTGTTTTAATCTTGTCTCAGTGACGACTGCCTATAGGCCATAACAGTTATGTTCTGAGACGTCTTATGTTGTATAGTACATCAGCCCCAAATAAATTGGAGCGAAATAATTTCAACTGCAAAGCTGGTGATTTTATTGTGACATAGAAGATAAATGATATAATCAGAAAACTTACTGCCAGGAATCTGTCCCTTAAAGTGTGATTATTCACACTACAACCATGTTCTGTGATTACAATAATCTGATTTTTGTATGCAGAATTCTAATAGCTATTACTAAAATAGTAATAAAAAGTTATGCAAGAAACAACTATGTTCAGTGCACGAAGTAACAAATGGAGCCATGAAAGAGATATTATTTGAAATCAATAATGTTTGTGATTGTGTATTTTTATGGTATCAGCCTGTAACAGGTTTTGACACTACGCAATTAAACTCACTGTTTGGTCAATGAAAGTGAACACTACTTCCATTTTCTGTGGCAAATATTGCATAATGCCCATAAATTCTAAAGTCTTACACTTCAGCAAATCTGTTAGACAGCTTCTTGTGCCCCAGAAAATACATTACTTGACATCTGATAAATTTCATAAAAGGATTTAAAATTTTCATTCATTCCTGGCATACAAAATTAAGACCTTAGGGACATCACTTTAAGTACAGAAAAGTAGCAATAGAAATGATAAAATGAAAAAAAAAGTCCTAGTGCTAATAATTATCTTTGGAAAAACTTGGAGATTAACAGTAATGCTGACTGTAACTCTATGTCTTATGACTCATCTGAAAGACCTGCTGTTGCTCTGGATGACACTGATGTATATTTCATCTTCATAGTGCTCAAATTATAAGATAATGTGCCAAAAAGCAGGAAATAAAAGGAACAAAAACCCCAAAGTCTGAATGCAGGGACAGTCCTTTTAAGGCAGTGAACATCTGGCTTACTTACACTTAAAGAAATTGTCTCGTGATTTCTTTTTCTCCACATTGTATGTAATTCCACTGTTGAATGCAGAACTATCTGAATCTACACCAGGAAAAACACTCACTTCACTCCAGCATAATTAAAAACTCACATATCCACCTCCATATTCAGTACCTCCTCTTTATTTATGGACACCTCAGATCAAAGTGTGTCTTTCAATTATTTGCCATAACAGCTAGGTGGTGCTTGGGGATGGATTTGTAATTTTAAGGGTAGACTATTACACCTGCAATTAGATAATGTCTGAGCAATAGCCAGCATAGAATTGCAGTTTCTGAGGGTTGGGGCTGAACAACTGGCTTAAACAAAGAAGACAACAATAACACAGAACAAGCAGGCAGTGGTAATGAATTTCAAGAGGTCATGAGTGCTCCCTGACCTGACCCTGGGGGCCAACAACAGCAGTCACCATCCCGATGCATGGCTTTCCCAACCTTTGACAACACTCCAGTGGATCCAGGGGCTGTGTCTTGCCAGCAGGGCCCCCGGGCACAGCACAGCAAGCAAGGCAGACAGACAGTAGGTCCAGCCTCTGGGCCAGGGACAATACCTGGGCCCCTTCCTCCCCCACCATGATGCCTTGTCAGACACTCCAAGCCCTTGGGCACACTGGGACACAACATCCACCCCCACCACCCGTGCACTCTCTCTTCCCACACAAGAGGAAAACAGCCCTTAAAATGTTACACCGTGACCTCAAAAATAAG
>JANHFX010003348.1:0-47209 GCA_027560015.1 Chloroceryle amazona | reverse complement strand
CAGCCCAGGGTGCCAGTGGCTGCTGGGCTGCGAGTGCATGGGGCCGGCTCAGCTCCAGCTTCTCGCCCCCAGCACCCCCAAGTCCTTCTCCACAGGGCTGCTCTCAGATGTTGTAGCTTATCTATCCATGCACCAGAGCAGAAGGATGGCAGAGGCACTGGCACCATTTATCTGGAGTAGCAGCAGAATGTAGGTGGTTTGGATGCGCTTGCCGAGGATGCGGGCAGCCTGAGACCATCTTGGGTCCGGCAGTGCCGCCGTTTGCTGGAGCTGGCAGGCGGGAGGGGGGTGATGTGTGTAACTATGGGCAGGCTTCGACCTTGCTGCTGCAACTTACTTAGCAATTCTGTCGATGTTCTGGAACTGAAAATATAATTCAGGCCACCTTCTCCTCCACGCTGACCCTGAGAAGGAGGAGAAGAGCTGCTGAATAATTAGGGACCTTGGGTTTTTGTTTTTTTTTTTTTCATTTTGCTAGAGTTACTGCTCAGTGTTGAACCACACTGGAAAGTGTCATTAGTTTCCTTGAACTTACTGGTCCAAATGTACGTTGCATTAATATAATTACGTAAATTGCAGGCTCATTAATCACGGTGTGCTGCAGCACATCCCCAGCTCGCCTTATTTTGTAGAGCGTTTGGCCAGTGGGGACCTTTGTAACCCTGGCCAGGGGGGAAGGCTGTGGCTGTAGCACTCTCCCCTGTACTCCCATGCTTGTTTTAGCTCCTGTATTCAGACGCCTCTTACCCTGTGAGATACGGGAACGTTTGCTTGCGCTGGCGTGACTGCGGAGAGCAGCCTTGGCTGCGGAGCCGCGGGAAGGTGGGTTTGTTGTGAGGGAATTTTGTGATAGCGTGTCCCCGCTGCTGTCATTCTGCGCTGGGCCCGTAGAGCTCCCAGCACGGCAGAGCCCAGGCTCCTGGCTTTCCAGTAAATACCCAGAGTGTGAGCTCCTGTGCCTGGCGCTGCTGCAGGGCCATTGATGATGCTGTGGCTCCATCTCCATGGCAGACCTCTCAGCCTTCCTGGCAATGTAAATTCTCCTGGCTGCGTGTAATTACACGGAGTTATTGATTTATCTTTGTGAGGATTTCTTTCCCGAGGGACGTTTCTGGCCACTGTAACAGTTTAGTTTAGATTCTTCCGCAAGCGCAGAAGCCGTCGCAGAGCAGAGCCGCCCTCCTCTCTGCAGCCCAGGGTCACGCTCCCTCAGGCTCCCCGGCAAGCTGCTTTCTGTTCCAAAGCTGGGACAAGGTTATGCTGCTGTCACTTCTGAGGGACAACTGCAAATAAAGGGGCGTTTTCAACTTCTCCCTGAGGAAGCCACCAGCCTCAGACTGGCCTTTGTGCCACCACACCAGCGTTGTTAGCTTGGCCTTGTTGCAAATGCGTCTCTGGGGCTGGCACGTGGGAAGGGTGAAGCCGTGGCAGTGTTAATGCACCCAGACTCCTGGGAACCTTTCAGTTCTTTGAAGTGGGGTATGGTGGGAGCAGGATCATGCAAGCAGGGGGTTCTTTTCTAAAGATGCAGAGGACAGCCTCTTTTTGCTTTCTGCTGTCTTGCCCATGGAGCATCTCTAAAAATCAGTTTGACCTCCTACTTGAACCCCTGAGGAGGTAAAGCCCATTCACTGCTTCTGCCGCTGATATCACAGTCCACTGGTTGTGGCTCAGCTGGTGAACACCATCAGTAAAAGGACCTGACCCTTCAAGAGTTGGGCCAAATGTTTTACCAAAATAAAGGAGACCTTGCAGCCGTATAGTATCTGAAGGGAGCCTACAAGAAAGCTTTTCACAAGGGCTTATAGTGGTAGGATGACGGGTGATAGCTTCAAACTGGAAGAGGGAAGATATGGATTAGACATTAGGAAGAAACTCTTCACTGTGAGGGTGGTGAGACACTGGAACAGGTCGCCCAGGGAAGCTGTGGATGCCCCAACCCTGCAAGTGTTCAAGGCCAGGTTGGATGGGGCTTTGAACAACCCGGTCTAGTGGGAGGTGTCCCTGCCCATGGCAGAGGGGTTGGAACTAGATGATTTTTGAGGTCCCTTCCAACCTAACCCATTCTGTGATCTCTGTAGGGGTAAAGACAGGCTTTGGGTCCCTGGGTGCCCATCTGCAGTGATAGCCCATCTAAAGCACCTCCCCGAGGGTTCCTGTGTCTGATCCTGTGGTGGATTTGGATCCGATCTTGGCTACAGCGTGCACAGGGATAAAATGTGCGTCTGCTTCCTGGCGTGGTTTTATGAAACAGCATCCCCTGATTAGGGACAGGGAGAATGTCAGTTTATTTTCCTGGGAACCAAGCGTGGCACAACTGCTTTCTTTCCGAGTGATCTATCTTGCGAGATAAAACAAGTCCTTAGTGTCTGTCTGAAATACTGCAATGTTGACAAGTTCTCTTGACAAAAATTAGGTTGATGTCCCTCACGACCACATTAGCTGTAGAAATGAGGCTTTAAATTGAAGCTCTGGAAAGCGCTATACTGACAGCATCTTCTGATCCCAACTTTTATTATTCAAATTCATTCTCGTTATGGCTCAGCAGAGTAGCTGGCAGGAGGGTTTGTCCGATGCGTTCTCCAGTCTTTCAGCCAGGTGCTTCGGATCAGGGGCCTTCCAGCATTTGAACTGGGGTAATGTCCAACTGCCTGCGGACCCGGGCTCTCTTGGCTCCAGGGGATGCTCTGTGCGTGGGCAAACGCTGGTGCCAGGATGTTGCTGCGTCCGCTGGCGTGAGAGTGTGAGGTGAGCCAGCTGAGGCGATGAGCTGCGCCCATGCCAGCAGCACCGTGTGTCCCGAAATGCTCCCGGGGATAGCTGGAGGCAGCTGGAGTTTGGTTTTCCTCTGCTGTACGAGTCTTATCTTTTCAGTTTCAGCCTCAATTGAGTTATACAAACAGAAGCTGAGGACAGGAGCAGAGATTGCCGAGACCTGGTCATGAAAACCCCTTCTTCAGCTTCCCAGCCTTTCTCTTGAAAATAGATTTTTGCCCCCTCCCCTCTTTTTTTTTCTCCTGCACAATATTGGGCTTCAGCTCCTTGTTTCCAACCACAGATTAACCATAGCAGGTTTAGAGCTCCTGGTTCTTACACTGATACTGGTCCCAATGGGTAATCCCCTCCCTAGAGAGCAGTTGTGACCTTCCCATCCCTCTTGTGCTGCTGAGTCCTTTGGGGGGGGTTTTCTTTGCCCTTGCTTTCATCTGCAGTGGCCATCTCAACAGTCACTGGAGACAGGAAGAGCGGCATTCAGGGTGACAGATGTGGAAGGCAGCTGTAGCTGAGGTGGTTCTGGAGGTGCTAATCTCTGTCATAGTAAAGAAACCAATGGTGCCTGGCTCAAAAAGGTAATAGATGCCTAAAATACATCAGGATAAATATCCTCAGTTCTTTTATCAGGTTCTCAATTCTTCTCATCATTCCCCTCATCCTTCTCTGCCTATGTCCTGCATTGATCTTCATTGATCAGCATCCCAGAAGGGCTTTCTAGTGTAAAAGATACACCCGTGGGTTGACAGTTGTTGGATGGGTTGCAGTGACAATATGACACAGTGTAGGCTTGGGGATAAATAACTTGGTGAGGCAGAGAGGGATTAAAACTGGCTTTTGTAAATACTGTTTCTGTTGGCCATTGATGTGGTGGGATAGTGAGACAAAGGTCTTGGCCTGGCACACTGTCTGATAGCTGGGATCATCAGAGTGTGGCTGGGTACCTTCGATCTCTGTGTTTCTTCTACCTTTGTGGGATTAAATTCTGTAAACTGCTGCAGTTCACAGAATCGAGACCAGTCTCAGAGGAGAAAATAAATCAAGGGCTTCGTATTGAACTGCCAAGCACATGCTGTGGGCATGGGGGTGTGGTAGTGCTGAAGGAATGACTGGCTCAAAGCTGGAGTTAAGGGTTTGCTTATGAAGTGAAAACATGTGTTTTTGCCTGTTCTACAAAAGGGCAACCTTTCCTCCTCCTTCCGGGCCATTCTTTTTTCCCTGGTGTATTTTCTGCTGTTGCAGTGTGAGTGAGGGAGAAGCCTTTGTGGAGAGGGAGGTGGAAGGGCAGAAGCACTTGTTGCAGGGAGCTCTTTGCTATATGAAGTTTTTCTATATCATCATCAGAAGAAGATATATCAACAGCTACAGCAGTGACTCCCACCAGAGAGGATCTGTGTGTCCTCTTCCAAGCCCTTCTGTCACTCCTTCCCTGCATCTTCCTCCCCAGGCTACTCTCTTGCATCCACCTTTGCTTCCATTGCTTCCTGCCTCAGAGCATCCTAGAACACAGCAGACACTGCACGGGAGGTACCTGCTCTGCCCACGCCTGGCAGCCAGCTCTCGTCTGCAGTGGTGATTGTGCCATGAGAGGGTCGAGGTTTGATGGGTTTTTAGGCAGGCGGGTAGCTCGGCTCTGGGTGTGATCCTGCACAGGGCTGGGCTACTTGCAGAGTACTCACAACAATCCCCTGCAATGCTCCAGGCTGGGGCAGAGTGGCTGGAAAGTGCACAGCAGAAAAGGACCTGGGGGGGATTGTTTGACAGGTATCTGAAGATGAGCCAGTGTGTGCCCAGGTGGCCATGAAGGCCACCAGCATCCTGGCTCGGATCAGTACTAGTGTGGCCAGCAGGAGTAGGGCAGGGATCATCCCCTGCACTCAGCACTGGGGAGGACACACCTCAAATCCTGGCTTCAGTTTTGGGCCCCTCACTCTCAGAAGGACATTGAGGGGCTGGAGCATGTTGAGAGAAGGGCAGTGGGGCTGGGAAAGGGTCTAGAGCACAAGGCTGGTGAGGAGCGGCTGAGGGACCTGGGGTTGTTCAGCCTGGAGAAAAGGAGGCTCAGGGGAGACCTTCTGGCTCTCGACAGGAGATTGGAGCCAGGTGGGGTTGGTCTCCTTCCAAGGAACAAGCAACAGTACAAGAAGAAACGGCCTCAAGTTGCACCAGGGGAGATTTAGGTTGGAGCTGAGGAACAATTTCTTCCCCTCCAGGCTTGTCAAGGCCTGGCCCAGACTGCCCGGGGCAGTGGTGGAGTCCTGGTTCCTGGAGGGATTTCAAAACCATGGAGATGTGATGCTGAGGGATGTGGTTCAGTGTTGCTCTGGCAGTGCTGGGTGAATGGTTGGATTCAATGCTCTGAAAGATCTCTTCCAACCAAAACAATTATATGAGTCTATGAGTCTATAATCCTTCTGGCCTCTGGTGCTGGTAGGCGTACGTTAAATGGAGCACGAGTTCAGCCAGGGCCTGTCTTGGGACACCAACAGATCTTCTGCCTCTCCCTCCCCTTCCGCTCCCCCGCTGCCAGAGCCAGAGGCAAAGCCAAGTGCAGGCAGCCGGTGGGTTTGCCAAGAGGTGTTGGGGACAAAACCTGGCCCTCATGGGGTGCGGCTGCTTTGAATTACTGGGCTCGTGGCTCCAGTGCTTGCTGATCAGTTGAGAGACCATCACTACCAGTGCTGCAGGAGAGCGCTGGGTCGGTTGAAATTGGCAGCCCTAAATGGCTGTCCAAACGGAGCATCCAGATGTCACTGACGCTTTTGCATGTCTAACCGAGTATTACTTACTGGAAAGCCCCTTTCTTGCAACGCTTTGTTCTCCACTCGCTGCAGATCGAATCACGGAAGGAGGGATTTGATTCTGGCATCATTTTAGGTACATTTTCATTATATCTGCAGAGGGAAACAAATTACAGAGAAGACCTCTCGGCGCTAGGACAAAAGAGTGGCTCTAAAACACTTTTCAGATAAACAAATGTTTGAGCTGTAGCCCTGATGGATGGTGGTTACAGACGTGGTTATTACTGCAGCAAGCAAGAACTTGGCTTGAACAATCATAGGACGCAAGAAAGTTCTCCCAAGGTTCACTGTGGGCGTGGGTATCCCTGTCATCCTGGTGGTGCAGAGCTCTCAGCACCTTCTGTCCACACAGTGATCTCTGTGGCATTAGCTGTGAGAAAACTTGCCCAGAAAGCACCAGTAAGTAGCTTCTGTCTTGCTAAATGAGAAACTGGAATGGAAGTGGCCTATTCTCCGTGCCCTGCTTGAGTAGGGTTCCAATCCATCAGAAAACAGTGCTGCTGCTTGGAGACAGAATAGGATACCAGGCATGAGCAGAGGTGGTGGCACTTTGTGTTGGGATGTGTCAGTGCAGTGATTCTGGAGTTTTCCCAGGGGTGGCTGTGCCATTGCCAGCAGCACTGGGCATTGACCTGGGAATGGATTTACAGAATCTCAACATAGTGGGGGTGGTAGCAATCTCTGGGGATCATCTAGTCCCCACCGCCTGCTCCAGCCGGGTCACCCCGAGCAGGGGGCCCAGGATCACAGTGTCCAGGGGGGTTTGGAATCTCTCCAGAGAAGGAGATTCCACAGCCTCCCTGGGCAGCCTGGGACAGGCTCCAACACCCTCACAGCAGAACAACTTCCCCTCCTGCTCAGATGGAACCTCCTCGGTTCCAGTTTGTTCCCCCTGCCCCTTGTCCTGTTGCTGGCCACCACTGACAAGAGTCTGGCCCCATCCACTTGCTGTCTGTGGGTCCTTTAGGTCTTGCACCACAGAGAAAGACCTTGGTGTCCTAGTGGATAGCAAGCTACCCATGAAAACAGCAATGTGCCCTTGCGGCCAGGAAGGGCAATGGCATCCTGGGGTGCGTTAAGAAGAAAGACACAGGGAAGTGGGGCTGTTTAGTCTCAAGAGAAGACAGAGGGGATCTTATTAATGTCTATAAATATCTGAGGGGTGGGTGTCAAATGGAAGGAGCCAATCCCTTTTCTGTAGTGCCCAGTATCAGGACAAGGAACAGTGGGTATAAACGTGAGCACAGAAGGTTGCACCTCAACACGAAGAGGAACTTATTTACTGTGAGGGTGACAGAGCCTGGAACAGGCTGCCCAGAGAGGTTGTGGAGTCACCTCCTCTAGAGACTTTCAAACCCTGTCTGGATGTGTTCCTGTGCAACATGCCCTAGGTGATCCTGCTTTGGCAGGGGGGTTGGGCTCGTTCTCTAGAGGTCCCTTCCAACCCCTAACATTCCATGAATCATCAGCATTGATCAGATCCCCTCTCAGGCTTCTCTTCTCCAGCCGAACAGCCCCAGGCCTCTCAGCCTTTCCTTGGCACAGAGATGTTCCAGTCCCTTCAGCATCTTTGGAGTCTCCACAGGACTCTGTCTAGTAGTTCTTTGTCTCTCTTGAACTGGGGAGCCCAGAACTGAAACCAGTACTCACAAGGTGGCCTCACTAGGGCAGAGTAGAGGAGGAGGAGAACCTCCCTCAACCTGATCACCTGATTCACCCTCAGTGAGCTTAAAAACATTTGTGATATCCCTGCTTTGCAGCAGTGGGGAGCACAATCAATGCTGGGAGAAGATGTTGTATTTAGACATCACCATACTGATGGATTGAATCGTAGGATATTTATTAGCATAGCTGGGAGTATTGTATAAAAGATCTGTCAGATAAAGTAGCCAGCTAAAGTTGTTCCCTGGGAGAAGAGACCAATCCCACCTGGCTCCAACCTCAGCCAGGAGTTCATCCCGTAGAGATGCTTCAAGCACGTGCCTAAGGAACAGTTCATGAACGTGGCAAACATACAGTGAATATAAAAGAGTTTTCTGTATAATTAATTACAGTAGGTAATTATTGCCCCTGCTGTCACTGGTGGTGTGGTCCTGAGAAATCTGGTAGCTCTGGGCAGTGACCAGCACTGTCCTGGTTCTTCTCCAGATATGCTCTGGGCTCCCCAGGCAGCTGTATTTTCCTAGCAGAAAATACCTGGAAGTAGAAGATGCGCACGAAGTGGCTTCATAAAGCATTTCATCCATTGCAGGAGCTTCTATCTGAGATGTGGACGCAGGGGTGTGATCTTCCTCATCCCCTGCACCGCGGGTGTAGTACAGTGGGACTTGCTGGGCGATACTGGGGCAGCTTCAGGGCGGAGCTCGCAGGTCAGATGCTGTTAAACCTCTCCACCAGCTCTCTGAATGAGGTGGTCTAGAGCATGTTAATGACCTTTCCCAGTGGCGTTTAATGGGGAGGAGCAGTCAGTGCCAGAAAGCAGGCTGATAGAAAAGGCTGTAGATGAGTGAGAAAGGGGTAGGAAGTAGCAAAATGAGAATCAAGCACCGGGCTGCTTCTTCCCATTGGTTATCCTTCTTCCCATTGGTTATCCATCTCTGCTTGACCCATGTCTTCTACACATCTTCCCTTCCTTTTCTATGTAAAAATGCTCTGTTGTGAAGTAAGAAGCGAGCCAAGGAGTGGTGTGACTCACCCGTAGAGAGGAAAATAATAATAAAAAAAAGAAGCCAAGCTTTGCTCCTTCTTTGCTCAGCATCGCTGACCAGGGTGGCTGGAGCCAGAGCATGCTCTGAGCCCTGTCAGCCCATGGCTGGGGCCTCTCTTCTCCCCTGAGCCCAGGGTCTTCATGCAGCCCGAGCTCTGTGCTCTTGTGAGGTCCCATCCTTGTTCCAGGCAGAGCCCATGGTGGGGCCAGGGCGGTTGTGTCCCCCTGTGTGTGACCAGTACATGATGACCCGGCCTCTCCCATTTACCCACCCGTGGCACTGGTGTCTCCTGGCGTGTCTGGGAGCTCTGCTGCTTCTTGGGCTTTGTCTCCTGTGGGTTTATTTTAATCAATATTTTATTAAAGGAGCAGGTAGGGTGCCATCAGATAACTTTTTATGGATGCTTTGTCGGTTTGTGCAGTTTTATTTTTAGTATGGCAGCCCGGAGGGTTTGTTTTGCTGGGGCATTCATGAGCTCATTCACGGATTCTTTTGTTGCCAGGTTTAGAAAGTCCCTTTCCCCTCACTCCCCTGTGAAGAGAGAAACAAAGAGTAAAGAAAGGGAGATGATCTCTGATGCTGGTGCAGATACCAAGGTGATTGCTGAGCACTGCAGAGCCCGTTACTGACTTATAACTGTTTTGTTTTCACACCATTAATAGGTTTTTTTGGTGGTTTTTGGTAGTGGGGTTTTTTTGTGTTTGTTGTTGTTTTTGCTGTTGGTGGTGGGGTTTTTTTTTTGCATTGGCAAATGAGGATGTTCACTTGAGGAGGAACCAGGGGATCTGCCTTTCTGAGCTGGCTCACCCTTTCTTATGTTTGTAGAAGCCTTCCCAGGGAGGCATTTTCCTTCCCAGAGGGATGTTTCTCTGCCTTAGTGACAAAGTGTTCCCAAAAGGGGTTTCAGTAGTGAGAGAGGCTCGTGTCCCTCCTGGGCTGCTCCTGCTGGGCAGGTCCATAAGTGGCATCTTGTGGGTTCAAGGGGTGGGTAGGGGATGGGGAAGCCACTGCCAGGAGTGCAGTGAGTTGTATGACCTGGGTGTGAGATGTGCACATCTGTGTGTGATGTAAGATCCAGCCAGCTCTTTGCAGCGCCTGCCTGTTGCTGGATGGTGAGGTGGGGCTCAGTCTTGTCCCTCTGCAGGAACACAGAACCACTTCTGGCCAGCACTATGTGGAACACTGTGTACCAGAAAGGAGCTGGGCAGGAGGAGACCTTTCTCATCCAGTGAGGAAGCACAGTCGGTCATTTAGTTGGTCTAGAAAGAGCAAGATGGGGTTACTTGGCTAGTATTGAGTGTATATTCAGCCTAGCAGCCCTCTGCTTCTGGTTACCCCTGATACAATGTGCCTGGTTCTTGCCTCAGTTGTGAGTGTGGTGAAAGTGTGTCCTGTTTTCTGTTTATTTACTAATCGTCTTGTTTTCAGCCTCTGCCAGGCTTGATATAGGTATAGAGCTTCCGAAACATACACATAACTGAGTAACAGATAACTGTGATTTGGTTACAAGGCAATAATTTAAGTTGACAGGTTTAGCTGATAACATAAAACACAAGAGAGGAATAGCATCAGTTTATAAATGTCAGCAGAACCCCTGCGAGTGAGTTGCTGCCTTGAAGCCGGCTCCGGTGCTGTTACTCCATCTAATATATTATAAGAAGAAATAAACAGATGTCTGAAAAAATCTGGCTGACCAAGATTAAAAGAATAAGGCTATAAATTTTTCCTTGGCATTGCTTTAAGCAACTTTCAGAGCAGACAGAGCACGTCCAAGCCAGGTAAATTCTAGTGCACTAGAAGGGCCCTCCCAAGAGGAGGCCTTTGTAGGCTGTGGGTGCCGGGCGTGTGGCAGCACCCGGGTGTGGGGAGCAGCCTAAGTCCAAGTGGTTGTGCTCCAGCTTCCACAGCTGATGAAGGGATTAGATTGAGAATGGGAATAGCACCGTCCTAGCAGCACGTTGCCACAGGTTCAGTGTGCCCAGCTTGGAGAATGAGCACTGTTGCTTTGCTTTGGTGTTTGTTCCCAGTAAAGCCCTTGTCATCCATCCAGCGGCAAAGGGGCGTTTGTCCTCTGGAAGTATTTTACCTGTTGGACACTTATCTTTTTGGCTGTGAGGGAAAGGGCTGAGTGGCGGAGGAGCAGGTGGGTGGCACACCCCCACTGGGGACACTGGGTGGTATTCCAGGCCAGTAGATCCATCAGCCAAGCCGATGCAGTAACACATATCCAAATCACTGTGGTGGTGGTTTAAAAACTTCCAAGGCTGTGATATTTTGTAAGCAGTAAAGAATGCAAAGCGGTTGAGGGGGGAAGGAGTTTGCCAGCTTCCTTCTCCAACAGCTGTATCCTCTTCTGCAGGTTTGTGGCAGGGTTTTTGCAACCATTTCTACTCACTGCATTGTTGACTTGGAGGTGGGAAATAAATGAGAGTGCAAACTCTTCTTTCCCTTTGTAAGGAGCAAGGGACTGGGACAGGAGGAGATTGAGCAGCTGTAGGATTTGGAGGTCTCTGGAAAGTGAGACCATTCAGCTTCCATTCCATGACACAAATACCCAGGGTGCGCCTCTTTGGACAGACACCTTTTATTTTTCTAAGGTGTCAAGGAGAAAATAGATCAGAAAATTGCTTAAATATAAACTTGTTTTTTTTCTATTTTTTTTAATTGAGTTTTATTTCCCCAATACAGCTTAATGTAAAGAATAAAAGAAATTAATTCCTCTAGGCAAAAATGCTGTTTTAAGTATGGCTCTGTATGAACAGCACATGGAGCCATGTAATCGCTCACATCTGTATCGCTCCAGTGTGTGCTCCCACTTGTTGAGTAGAATCAAATTATAGGAATCAAAGAGAATCAAGTATTTTTAGAGAAGCATCTAGAAGCTACTTCCTGAAACATGATTGAAATTCACGATTTCCGGCTTGCTCATTTAAATCTGCAATTTTAATCACATTATTTAAGTCAACCCACCCTCAAACACACTTTATGAATAATACTTCAAAATACCCCAAACTAAACAAGACTCAAGGCCTGTCTCAAATACCTGGAATATTTTTAAGTGACTGTGCCAATCTTTTTGTCTGAAAACAGAGACATCTGTCTTGGTTTATTAATAAAGCAGCGTGTTTGTCCTGCTGTGGCATGAACCTGTGCTGCGGTGCACCGTGGTGACAAATCCCTGTAGCAACAAAAGCTGCTTCAAGACTGAGATTTCTTCTCTGGGGTTTGGATGGTCTCAGTCAAATCTTGTTTAGGAAAGTGCGAAGAAGCAGAAACGGGGAAGGTTTGTGTCTTCTGTAGTGGCAGCCTCCTTAAATCGCTTGTGCTGGGTTTGTGAGCTCGTGCACGCCGGGGCTCATGTTTTCTTTTATTTACTGCTTGCTGAAAATAGAAACTGGGAGGGCTGGTCCCATGGGAGCTGCTCAGCCCTCCTAGAGACTGCTCCCTTGCTTTCCTGTTTCATGTTTCTTTTAAGCAAAGCCCATCAGCCTGGTTCCTCTCCCCTGTCAGCTGAGGGAGCTAATGTGGCCAGATGCACGGGGAGCACGACAGACAGAATATACTGTACTCTGCTAATGGAGATGTTTATTCCTGGCTGTGTCTGACAGTTCAGGAGTTGCCTCAGCGGGTTGTGACCTGGGCTGGCCCGGGACTTGTCACCTGGTGAGGAAAGCTGATAGCTTTGGGAGGGGAAGTACCCAGCTCACCCTTCGCTTTCTTCCCTAAGTGGTGTTCGTACCCGTGCGGGGAAGATGTCTCCATGTACCCGTCTGCTCTGCACGCAGGGCCATTTTATGATGTATTTATCCTTTCCTTGCTTGCAGACCCTTACCTCTATGTCTTCTGAAACAGGGAGAGGAGATGCAGTGTTGTCCTTTTTGTGGAGATCTTACAAACTCCTTTCTGACAGACATGTCCCAGCTGTGTTGCCTGTGAGGGGACAGTTCAGCTATCACAGCAAGTTCCTGCAAAGCTCCCCTTTTCCAAGTGGGAACACGCTCATATAGATTAAAGGTCTCCTGTGTCTCATCTAAAGGATCAGGAGGAGGTTTGGGTCTGCTGGTGGAAAAGCGTGCCAAGCGTGGAGGAGGTGTCTCTCGCCTGTCCTTGTGTAACTTAACATGGGAAGATAATCACATCTGTCCCCTGACATACCCAACCAACACAACTTCCCATGGACAGGATAGCACAGAATGTCGTGGGTTGGAAGGGACCTTTCAAGGCCATCGAGTCCGACCCTCCTGCAGAGAGCAGTGACATCTGCAACCAGAGCAGGTTTCAGGGAGACATTTACACTGAGGGTTGTGAGATCTTGGCCCAGGTTGCCCAGCAAGGTGGTAGATGCCCCATGCTTGGAACCATCCCAGGTGAGGTTGGCCAGGGCTCTGGGCAACCTGCTCGGGTTGCAGATGTCCCTGCTCGCTGCAGGGGGGTTGGACTAGATTACCTTGAAAGGTCCCTCCTGACCCAAACCATTCTGTGATTCTGTGAGGACTCTAGAGTTGGACAGAGTATGGTGGGAAAAAAAGCAGCTATCAGAAATGCACCCTGGTTTAGTAGGAAGTCCTTCAAAATGCCTTTTCCTGGGTTATCTAAATGCATTTATACCTGCTGGATGGTTTCAGGCTTTGAAATGTTTTTATCTGAATTGTGACAAACATCCCAGTCTGTTGTAGGAAGCACCAGGTCCTTTGATCAATGAAATGTCTCTTTGGTCTTCAAGAGGGAGGGATCAATCTGGTCGTTCCCTAGACTAGAGGATTTTGTCTTTGAGAACATGTATTTATTGTATGAAATAATTGTCCTTGTCTTTGCTTCCCTTTGCTGGCTGATGTTACCTGTCTCCTACATGCTGTATTATTGTAACCAAGGCATCTTTTTAGGTAAAAGGAAACAGATAAAGGAAAAGCTGAGCAGGGAAACCTCCCTGAGAGAGAGGAACATGAGCAGCTGTCTGTCTGTCTTTCCATCCAGGTGCAGCTAAAATCCTATTCATTCAGCTGCCACTCTGCTCTCCTAAGCAGGCAGATTTCTTGCATTAAAAGAGAAGAAGCAACAAGCTATTGCCATCCCTCTGTCCCAGTGCCACCTCTGGCCGTCGCTGGTGTTTGTGCTGAATTGTGACCGAGAAAAAAGCAGGATGAATTTCCTGTCTTTGCATTTCAACCCAAAAACTTAATGTATGCCTCATATTTCTGTTGGTGGATGGCAGTGATCATCTATTCCTTTTAATACAGTGTTTCCCAACCCACTCAGCCTCACCTTGGTACCTGGCTGTCCTCTGTGGTGTGCTTTAATTTCTCTCTGGCACCTGTATTTTGTGCTCTCTATGCTAATCAGTGACCAATTCCCCTCTCTCCAGTCTCCAAATCCACCCCTGATGTGGAGTTTTAGTGCTCTCTTTGGATTTGGCCCAGGAGGGAGGAGGGAGCTGGTACTCCACTGGGCTCAGGGTCCCTGCTCCTCTGTGGCACGGAGCCTGCCCAGGGACACATCTGGTGGGTCAGGGAGGCATCGTTGCAGGGGTAAAGTGGCTCTGGGGTCAAAGGGGCATTGCTGGAGGAGAGGGGGCCTGATGGCTAACAGCCAGCTCCTGCTCACTGTGTGGGACATGGCTTTGCTCTCTTTCAGGAAGGGGTATGTGCCTTCAGCTTCCCCATTGTGTGCAAAGCTGGAATAACACACGTGCTCTAAAATAGTCCGACCTTTCTTTGCAGGTCAAGCCGTTCCAGCAGGGTCCCATGTACGATTAAACCTGCAGACGGGAGAGAGAGAAGCCAGGCTCCCAGAGAGTGAAAATCTAAAAGGTGACACAAGAGAAGAGAAAAGGAGAAAAAGGTGCAGTGATGTGGAACATTGGGGGTGGGTGAGCTGCGGGATTCGTGGCTTTCGTTAGAGGCCGGCTTCTCTGGTGCGCTCAGGTGCTGTCTCTTCCTGAGACTTAACCTCTGCTTTAAGGGTTCAGCACCGAGAACTGAGTCCCGTCCTTTGCAATCCCTTTGGGAAGGCAGTAGAAGTGCCCCGAGTATGTCTGCAAAGACACCTTCATGGCTTCTCATGCCATGACACTGAAACTAAATTTGCCGTGTGGCTTCTCTGAATGACCTGTAGTCCTTGGAAACAACTGCAGCAATCGTCTGAAACTCCTTGCAGAGCTTGAACTATCAGAGCAGTAATGAGGGACTCTCTTTGGGTTGACCCAAGTCAGATAATGTTGGTTTTGGCTCGGTGCAGTCAGCAGGCTTGCAGCATTCATCTGCACATGGGTTACTGCCGACGTTCTCCTCAGATCACACAGCTTCCCCTGCACTCACGTTTTAACATTTGCTTTAAAAGTTTCCCTGGCACTGACTTTCCCCGTGGCACCCTCCTAACAAAACCAGGCTTAGCTTTAGGGAAGTTCCTGCGCTAAAGCGTGTGGGATTTCCCCCTGCTTCCCTCACTCCCCCAGTAACTCCTGTTCAAAGCTTCATGATGCTTCCGTGGCTAGCTTCCCTTTTTTCTGTGCGAGAGTGTTTGTGGCCCAGATAAACACCCTCTGGACCAATGCGATAGAAGTGAACAGCACTGCAACGTGGTTTTTAGCATTTCTGTGCTAAATCTCCTTGGATTTACCCTTGTGTAGGTTGATCATCAGAATTTCAGCTGTAAATCTCCCCGTTGGAGCCTGCACGTTGGCAGCAGTGATTTAGCAGCACCATGGTGCTTTTTTGGTTTTCCTCGGAAGCATTTCCTGCTTTTCTCTATTGCATCATAGAATTCAAGGGCATAAATTAATCAGCTATTTTTATTGTGTTAGGACTTGAGATTATAAGTGGGTGTGCAGATTACAGAGCCTTTTTTTGATTGTTAGGGTGAGCTGTCTGCAAACCACATGCAAAATGTAGCACTCGGACTAATTTTTCTTGAGTGCAGAGATTTTCTGCATGTTTTAAGTGAGATGCATGGAGATCTAGCACTCCCAGCTCCTTTCCTCCTGATGTTAGCCATTGCTAGTGTATCACAAAGAAACATTACGGATCCAATTGTTCTCTCCTTACACATTTTGTTTTGTTCCCTGTGTAAAGGCTGGGCAAGGTGGATGTTGACTCAAATTCATTCACATCCCAGGAGCTCAAAAAGGCATTGGCTAAAATGAAGGAAAGTGAGAAGGCAGAAAGAAAGGTAAGTAAAGAGAGTTCCCTGTTTCTAAAGCAATGCACCGTACACAGATGTGAACACCCTGCATTACACATCTCAGAAATAGGACAGTTGAAGTAATTGCTTGGGAAAATACTGTGGAGACTCATCTTCTGGTGAATATCGACCTAAAATATCTTTGCTAGCCTGTTAGCGAGAGAGTTCCCTGGGAAACTCTCACCCCTTTTTGTACTAGTCCTGGGGTTTCAGCAAGAATGGAAAACTTTTGTTCAGGTCTGGTTTATTCATTTCTAAGCTGTTTCTAAGTACTTAAGTATATTCTCACAGTTCAGGGTGTTTCTCATTAATAATTACCCTGTGGGCTGTTGGGGGGAGCAGGGCTGCAGTGATGGAGTGGGCTGGGATCAGCAACAGATCAGCCATCAGAAGCTGCTGCTTTCTGGGCATTACTCAAGTGGGTGAGACCTCGACTAGCAAACCGGACACTCAGTGGCCACACAATCACAGAAAAAGTAGCTTCCAAACGCTTGTGTGCACTCTCACACCGATTTCCTTTCCATTGACTGAATGTATTTTTATCCTTCATTTTGATTTATTTGTTCAACTGCTGCTTGGCTCACATGAATGTCTGGATCACAGAAAGGTCTGCAGACCCCCAGGGCAGACTGGACTGCAGCCTGACTGTATTTGGAAAGGAAATTACTTTGCCGTTCACTATTCTTCTTGGTTTAGGTTTCCAATCTCATGCCCTGGCTGGTAAAACCCAACTGTCTGTGGTGAAACATAGGCTGAAGCTACTTTACGTGAGCTGCAAGTTTCTCATGTAGTTACAAATAGTCCACAACCTGAAGTAAAATAGAATCTTTAGTGCTGCTTTCAGGCTGGGAGCCAGTCCCCAGCCACTGCCACGACACTGGTGGGACGATCTGCGACTCCTCAGGTAGATCACAGCCCATTCTCCTTCTCCCACTCAGCAGCAGCTCCTTAGGTCCTGGCTTCTCCTGATGCCTTGACGTTGTCTCAGGCAAAGGCAAACTGAGATAGGAGTTGAGGTTCTAAAGTATTGGAGTTACAGAAAGTATTTATTCCACACACACACACTTCTGGCATCAGAGAACTATTTCTTTTTCTGTAGGATTATTTGTGTGGCAGCCAGCATTACTGGTAGCAGGACTTCTTGAAAGGAGTATCATTTCAATGCAAAAATTAGTGATACTCTACTATGTGAGAATAAGCCACATTTAAAAAACCACCCTGCTAGAACAGCTATTGTGCCAGCAACAGGGCCAAGCCCAGCTACACCTAATGGAACTAAAGTACTCCGTTTAAAACCCTTCCTGCAGGGAGCAAATTCATCCTCGAAGGAGCTGTGTCAAAGTAAATTGAGTTACACCAAGTGTGTTCCCATCTCTGCACTAGCAAAAGCAATTCTGGGTGATTGGGGTGGGGACTGCATTCCTGGAGTAATTAGGCCAGTAGTCATTAGCTGAGTGCATGGCCACCATTAGATTGACAGTCCTTTCACCTCCACCGCTCAATTTGTTCCTGCCCTGCTGGCGGGGGAGCAGGGCAGCGCTTTGCATCCACAACCCTCTACTTGGGGCTCGCTCCTCTATAAAAACCTATTTTGATATTTGTATTTATGACAGAACCCCTTTCAGAAGGGGCTTTCTTGCTTTCTCATGCTCTTGGGGCAGCCCATCTTCAGTCTGGCCTCTCTGCTTCCTCCATCCCCTGAAGCAGCAGGCTCTGGCCCCTCCTGTCCCAATGCCACCGGTGATGATGCTGGAGAACTGGTCTCTGCTGGCTGCGGGGCTCTCTCAGATCTCTGACAAAGCCTGTTCCTCCTCACCGCAGCTCTCATCGCAGCCTTTGGGGTGCTGTTTGTACAAGGAAGACCAGCCACGCTGCAGGACGAGCTGTGTCCTGGCCAAGCCCCACAGCACAGCTCTTCAGCCACCCCCAGCTCGCAGCTGGTCCTCGCGCCTTGCTCTCTGGCAGCTCCAGTCCCTGGCAGCGAGCGCGTGCATTTCCCTGAGAGATAAAGCCATCCTGACATGTCTTCAGTGATTGGGATGATGAAGGCATCTTTGCACGCATCCAAGCACATCTCCTTGATGTCACTGGGCAGTTCAGGCTGGCCGGGACCTCCGGAGGTCTCCAGCCCCACCTCCACCTCCAAGTAGGGTCAGCTGTGAGATCCAGAAGGTTGCTGAGGGCTTTTTGCAGCCAGGTCTTGAGAACTCGTAGGCAGACAGAGGACAGCAGTGCTGCCTGCCTCAGGGCTTCATGTTGTTTGGAAGGCGCTTAGGACATAGAAATGGTGTCCAAAGCCCTAGGTTCAGGCTCAGGAAGTGCTTGCTTGTATCTAAGGCAGGTCTCTGACAGATAACTGGGTTCCTGGACTTGTCAGAAGGACCCTCCAGTGCTGCCCCTGCATCTCTGATACGCAGCAGTAAATCCATTCGCACAGACAGCCAGGTCCTCCTTGTAAAGTTGGGGCTGGGGTTTCTTTCCACATCTTCCTTGTCTCTCTTTATCACTTGCCTACATATCTGCTTTCCTCTTTCTGCTTTCAAGGCCCATGAAGAAGAGGTGAGGAAGAAGTTCCGGCCCATAGAGGAGCTGAAGGAGGAGTTTGAAAAGCTGAACGTGAAGATGGAAACAGATTATGAAATCATGGTTAAATTAATCAGAAGATTCAACAGCTCTGCCTCCACGCTGGATGAAAAAGTGGCAGCGCTTTATGATCTTGAATATTATGTTCACCAGGTAACAAAAATGCTTTAGTAACTACCGTGTCAAATCCGGGGGATACAGTGTCATAAATGTGGTTTTATTTTTCTTATCGGTCTCAGGTAATACAAATTGCTTAATTATCATAATCCTGGGACAATAGCAGACAGCAGAGGGCCACTGCAGGCTTATTTTTGTATCCAGGTTTGAATAAATCATCACTCGTGCCAGTAGCAAACGGTTTCCTAGGGGTTAGTGTTACCTGATTTAGTTGCCTGTTCACAGGCTTTTTTTCCTTCCTTCTCTTTTTCTTCTTTTATATGCTTAATGTTATGAAACACGGTTTTATCTGCCAGTAGAGTGGTGGCTAAGAAAATAAAGATTTTTCTCGCTCCTTCCATGGACAGCCTCAGTGGCTGTAGGTAGGTGCTGTACCGCAGTTTGCAGAGGACATCTCAGTCCCGGGGAAGCCAACAGCCGCCCAAAGCCTTGGCTTTTGTCCCAGCATGAGTAAGAAGTGGTCTGCAGAGCCTCGCTTGCTGCTGGGCCGGTGGCCACAGTGACTGAAGGCTCGGGCAAATGGCAGGTTGCTGAGCACCAGCTGAGCTGTGCTCAGAGCCTCTGCATGACAGAGAATGTATTTCCTGAATTCTCACTTCCTCGGGTTCATGCTCGCGTGTTTTTCCCCCTCCTGCTCTCTCTTGCTCTGCTTTCAGCTTGCACATGTCCACCTCCTGTTGGTTGCCAGCTGTGGACACATCTCTCTCCTCCCTCGTGCTCAGTGCCTTCTCGCACTGCAGCAGCTTGGCTGTGTGTCCTGTTGCATAGGAAGGGACTGGGCTTCTCCCTGCCTAGTGATGATGGGGAGAATCTGGAGTGAACTCGGAGAGTCTCCAGTGACATGTCAGAGAGTGAACTGGACAACTCCCTTGAACCATTCCAGGTGAGGTTGGTCCAGGGCTCTGAGTAGTTGCAGATGTCCCTACTTCCTGCAGGGGTGTCAGACCAGATGACCTTTAAGGTCCCTTCCAACCAAACCATTCTATGAGAACTCTTGGGAGATGCTAGTGCAAGATCTTTCAACTGGAGCGGCACTTCTTTAAGCCAGGAGTGGTGTTTTGAGGGAAGGTAGCTGAGGGAATGTGCTGCTGAGAGAGGGAGTCCAGGTACCAGCTAATAAAAGTGTTATTTCCAGGGCTCTTTGTCTTGAATTTCCATGGTAAATTTCTGTCATACGCATGCAGAGGCTTCCTTGCTGTTTGTACTCAATGCTTTTGTTTCACTGGTGGCATCTGTCTGACTCAGAGAATAAGTGTGAACAATGGGCACCCAAAGAGCTTCACATTTATACTCAGGGCTAATTTTGTCTGGTTAAGGGTTCCAGAGCATCAGGCCAGCATGCTAAATAATAACCCCCAAACGCCCTGTGATGCTTTGGATTCCAGCTTAATGGTCTGGACTATTCCCAGCATAAAATCCTGCCTGCTTGGAGCACAGGATGGGGCAGACGATTTCAGAAAGGCGGGACGAGCAGGGAAGTGATCCCTGCTCCCTGTGTGGGCACTGGAGTATCAAAGGGAACCACAGCCAGCATCAAAGGGGTCAGAGAGGGGGAGCTGGCAGGGAGGCTGGCATGGAGCACAGAGGACTCCTTTGTGCATCAATCACAACGTCGCTCTGTGCCCGCGCTGGCAGGGCAGATGGCTGGGCAGCACCTTCTCATCAGGCAGGAAGCTGATAAGAAATATGACTTGTCTCTAAGCCAGCGTGGCTTTTCCTCCTCTTTCTTCTTCCAGCCAGTTGAATGCATCCAGAGCATTATCTCTGCTTGGTACTGACTTTAGCAGCACTGCCTTAATGTAATTACTGAACGGCAGCCAAATACGCTTGTGCCCCATAACCCTGGAAGGGCTGAGTTTGTCAGGAGTCCTTTGTGGTGAGCCACGGCCGTGCCACTGGAGGATGGGGATCCTTGCAGGGTTGGGTGGCCCAGGACAGTGCGCACCCACCTGCGGGACCAGAGAGGGCTCTGCTGCTCCCTCATTCCCCAGCCTCCCTCTGAATGGTAATGTGCCACGGCTTTCAATAACTGTTCGGCTCCCAGCCATCCTGCTGCTGCCCCTGGGGCACAGAATGCCCCATCGAGTGGAAAATGCTATGTCTTGTAGGGTTTGCAAGCAAAGGCTCCTCACTCTGTGGCGTGGTCATGAGCATCCTGGAGCGCTGGGACGTGAAGCGGCATATGCCTCCAAGCTTGCTGCGAGGGAACGGAGGGGAAGCCACAACCAGTGCTGAGCTAGGGGAGAGATGCTCTCTGCTGCTCTTGAAGAGTCAGCCCAAGGGCTCTGCGTTTGCTCAGCTTTTGTTTGCCACCTCTGGTTTGCTTCTCATCGGTCAGGATTCAACTTGGCGTGTTTGGGAGCCCATCTTGGAGAAAGAGCAGGACGGTTTGGCTTTCTGGGTTATCTCTAACGCATAAAAGCCAAATGCAAATGTGAAGAGGCCAGAGCATAACTCATTTATAAACAGAATTCACAGTGCTTGCACAGCAGTGTGCAGAGCCAAGACCCGTTCTCATGCATTGCAGGCTCTTTCTCTCAATTATTTACTCTCCTTATCTGTCTCTCTCCCCTCCTCTGACACGCTACGCCATTCCTCACTGCTAATTTCCTCTCCGTTGTGTACGGTTGACATGCTGCTTTTCCTTGCTCTCACTTTCTAACGTTTTCTCTCTTGCCTTCTCTCCCTGTTTTCTTTCTGCTCCGATTCAAAGCTGTTCCCTGAATAGCTGCTGTCATATTTACTCTTCTTCTATCCCATTCCTCGCCCACCTTGCCTCTGTACTTTACTCAAGAGCTCTTTTGATCATTGGCTTTCTTCTGCACCTTTTTCAGTGGACTGAAGTGAGGCGCGAGCTGCTGCCGCACAGCATCTTCCACTCCCCAGAGAGGTTAATACCTTCAAGTTGTTGAGTTTGGGTTTTTGTTGGTTTTAAGAGAGTGAGTGAGGGAAAGAGCACTCACAACAGACTTCAGTTAAAAAAAAAAAAAAAATCTTCAAATTAAGATTTACAACACAATTCATATTCTGCAGCTGAGGTGTCTCGCTGACGCTGGCCTGAAGAGCTCTGGTTACAGCGACAGTTGGCTTTACCAGGACTGATGCTGGATGCAAACTTCTGCCTGTCTGTGCATTCCCTCTTGAGCAGAAGTCAACATCCAATTCCAGCATTAAAACAGCCTCAGGACTTTTTACAGAGGCTGAGCAATAAAAGGACCCACTGGTAGCTGAAATTGGGTTGCTGCACAGATTTCTTTGTAGACAGAGGTGGGCCTGCAGGAAAGTAAGAGTTCTGGCAGGTCCAGTTTATAGGGACAGTTAAAAGAATAGGATCTGAAAGGCTACAAAAGCTGCTGCAAAGCCTGAATCAGCCCCAGCAGCCCTGCCGAGATCAGCTTTCTGTCGCCAGCTTTGCAGAGGGACAGCAAGGGGTGGGTATTGTCCCTTTGGGGAGAAGAGATGAGCTGTAGCTCCCTGGGTCCTGCTTTGGTAAAGACATACCCGTAGGACATAAAGCTAAGTAGCTTCTTCATTCTCTTGGCTACCTAAAATATCTGACTTATGGCCAATTTTGGTGAAGCGACACGGTTGAGTTAAAAATAATGCTGAGCATGAAGTCACAGTTGACTAGAAGAGCATCCAGGCTGAGCCCGATGTCCCTGGCATGCCCTGCAGTGGTTGTCCTGTCCCACCCCATCAGTGGGGTCTGCTCTCTGAAGCCGGGGAGGTCCATTTGCCCGGCTGATAACGCATTTTTGTGCTCTACTGATGCTGATAGTGCGTTTTTACGTTCTGTTTCCATCTACTGACAAAAGCTGTTGTCTCACTGGGTTTTGGGGAGAAGTGTTGAAATTCTGAGCCCGATTTTTTTTTTTTCACTTGTAATTCTGAGCGTTTGGCAGATTCCCCTTTACCAGAAAAAAGAAAAATCCTTGAAGACCAAAATGCATCGATCGGACTTCGGACCAAACTTTTTACTTAGAATCATTTCACAAAATCATGGAATACTTTGAGTTGGAGGGGACCTTTAAAGGTCATCCAGTCCAACCCCTGACTACTTGAAGCACTTGGTGCTGTTTCTCTAAATTTTGTCAGTGAGCCGCTTGGAGCCCTTTTCTAATCTCCTCGAGAACAGCTGCCTGCTGTGATTTGTGCTTAGTTAGCCCCACACTGCCTCAGAGTCAAAGACAGATGAATCCCCACTAACACTTCAACTTCTTCCTACTGGCAGTCAGTCCAGTATCATTTGCTTGAGAAAAATCACTGCTCGGGCTGCCCTGAGAGGAAGCTCCTGGCTGACCCTTCCCAGCAGGGCCTGGCTTTTTCTTCTCCCGTCCACAGGAAATTGTTGCTAATACGGATGAAAACCTCCCGGGACGGGCCGTGCGCCTCGCTGCGAGCAGAAGGTGCTGCTGCCCGTGTAACATTCCTCCTGACAGGCTCTTAACCATTCCTCACTCCTGGTGCAACAATTAGTGCGTCAGTTAATTGCATTTGCCAAACATACAATTCCCTGGGTGCCCAGGGAAGGTCTGCTCAAGTAAGAGAGCAAAGGTCTTGACATCATCAGATGTACTGAATTTTCAGTGTGGCCTGAATTGCTGAAATAGGGGTCAAGACTGGTTTTGAGAGCTAATCAAAAGTATTTGAGTTGTCGGTGGTGCCTTTGGCACGTACTCATAGCCACCTGCCAGCAGCCCCTGCTCCCGCAGCCCTGGTGGCTGCTGCTCTCAGGCAGCAGTGGATGAAATTCAAGCTGCAGTCGTTCCCTTTTAATGTTTCATTGCTTGTACAGCTCAGCACTGGTTAGACTGGGAGGGAAGAGATGCTCTGCTTTCTGCAGCAACGTGTTCTCCAAGAGTTCTTGAGTGGAGCCTGGCTGGGGGGTTTGTATTGATGGTGACCTGCTCTCTCCCAGGTGGACAATGCCAAGGACTTCCTCTCCATGGGTGGACTCCAGCTTGTGATCGAGGGGCTGAACGGCACCGAGGCTGCGCTGAAGGAGCACGCTGCCTTCGTCCTGGGAGCCGCACTGTCCGGGTGAGCTCCATCCCGCCTTGGCTGGGAGGGTGAAGACCTGGGGAGACCAGATGGGCTCTGTGCTTCTCTTCAGCTCTCATGATTTATTTCTAATAGCAGGAGCTGAAAGCTTCTCTCATCCTGTGAGACAGCAAATTGTCTTCTTCCCTGTCCAGGCCTTTCCTTGCTGCACCACTTAGACTGGTTTTCTCGTCAGCGTGTCCTCACCCTGCTCATTAGACTTAGCCAGAAGTAACTGAGCCTGGAAGCTGTGATTGTTTCTTGATTTCCTTCAGTCCCTTGTTTTCACAAAGTCTGAGGGGAATAATTCTGCCTCCCCCTCCCTCCCTCCCTCCCTTTCACAGCCCTTTCAGGGGAAGATCATGAGGATGGTGCAGTTCCGAGCACTCCAGACAGCACCTTTCTCCCTCCTGTCCCTTGCTCCCAGGCGACTTTAGGATAGCGAGATGCTGATTTGGGAAATATAGCAACTTTCCTGGTCTTTTGGGGAAGGGCGTTTAGCCTGACAGACATGTGCCTCAGACACCAAAGGGATGTCAGTTAGACACAGGGTTGGGAATGAGGTCAGCAGGCTGAATCCAGAAGAAGCCAAAACCCACTGGGGCGCACTCCTCTGCAACCTTCTCTAGATGGACTCACATTGGCAAGGGGGTTGAACGAGATGATCTCCAGAGGTCCCTTTCAACTCCTATCAATCTGTGATACTGTGAGACTGGTCTGAAGGATGTTTGTGGTTTGTTGGCAGGTGGCTGTTGCCCAAGGGAGCCCAGCCAGCCTTATGCTAGGACATAACATGTAGTGCTGCGGGTGGTACTGTGTGGGCTCGGTGCGTTCTATTGGTGGCCTTCTTGTTTTCTGGGGTTTGGGGCTTTATGATGTGTGTGTTGCATACTCACGGGTGCAGAGTCTTCAGAAATGCATTGAATGGACCGAAACTCCAAGGTCAGAAGTGCAGAGTGAAGATCGAGTGTCAGTACTGTTAGATCTGCATGTTTCTATGCGTAAAAATACGGTCACCTTCTCCGCTGTTATAAGTTATTTATTGCTTAGTCTAAGATATAGTCTGCAAATCTGCATTTCTCTCATGATGTTCTGTGCGATGCGGTCAGTCCGCAGCATGTGTGAAGTAACACTGTGCCCAGGAAAGGATCCAGCTTGTCTTTGGAAACAGCATTTGACTTACTGACCACGAGAAGATAGGCTCTTTCACATCGGAAACAGACCTGCTTTCATTTTCTGGCATCTCTTAATGTTTGAAGTAATATTGTAATTGTTTCCTGAGGTTCTTTAATTGCAGGTAGACACTTCATGATATGTTTCCTAAAGAGAAAATACTGCAGAGGCTCTGGAAACGTTTGTAGGTAACTCACAAACTGACAAGGGCTGTTAAATCACTTCTTTCCCGATTTAGCTAATGGGACATGATCGAGACTCAAGAAATTCACTGTCTCACACTACGAGCATGTGGCAATGGCCATGAAACTAATGGGTTTATATAGTATTCTCAATTAATTGCTAATGCCTTTCTTTGGACAGAAGCAGTCTCTTCACTAATATGACAATATTAAAATACAGCTTCGGAAACTTTTAGACCTTTTTTCTTTAAAGGACGTTCTGACAGATGGTAATTTTGAGTGGTTCGGATGATGTATTGTCTGCGAGCTTGCTTCCAGAATATTATGCCTGGGATTTGGGTTTGCTGTTTTTTCCCCTTGCTGTGCTTTAAGCTTTCTCAACAGGCACCTACGTGCCAACACGTCTGCTTTCTGCTATCTGCTTAATTTGTTTGTTCGTGCATTTTGTCAGCTTACTCCGTGCTCTATTTAAACTGCCACGGGCATTTCAAGTACTTCGTGTTAAGCATTTTCTAACATCTTGTGTTCTTCTGAGGGGCTATTTCCTTTGCTCCTGGTTGTTCCTGGGGGCCTCAGTTAGGTGGTAGGACATTCCAGTAAATGCCCAGAGGTGCCACAGCTCACCGAGCTGTAGGAGCAGGATCTGATTGAGCTGGGTGTGCTTGGGGCTGGTATCAGATCCTACGCTGGATGCTGAGCCATGCCTGGGCAGGAGGTGATGGGCTGCTGCTCACCAAATTGGTCTGTGGCCACCTTCCAGGTCTCTTCAGCCAGGTTGGCTTAGGCCAGTGGTTTCCAGCCAGACAAACCTTCCCAGAGGAAAATTGGGGCATGATGATAGCACTTCCTCATCAGAGGAGGTCATCAACTCCTGGCATAGCTGAATCTGGAAGAGGGAGTTTGGCATTGTCTGCAAGCAAGCAGTTTTATGTGGGAAGAAACCACTGGACAGTGAGCAGTCTCAAGCATGTTTGGGTCACATCCAGAACTTTTCAGCTCTTGAAACATATCTGTGTGTTCTTCAGATTTGCATTGTCCCTAACGCGGATCAGGCAGTGAAGCAGGTAAGGGATGGAACATCTAGCTGCATCACGCAGGTCTTGCCTTCACGCAGTCCAGCTGGGACCTGGCCCAGAGGACTGGCTGTGCTGAAAACCAGCCTGGGACCAAAGGGTTTTCAGGTGGATCTGCACCTTAAGCCAGTGGGCCAGGTGGCTGGCCAAGACATTGTGTCAACAAAGGCAGGAGGAGGAGAAGGCACATCAGGGACAGCTTGGGGTTTCTCCCTCCTGATACTGCTCCTAGTGACTTAGGTTAAACTGGACTTAAAAAGCAGCCTTAGCGCAGCAGAGTTTGGTCCTCAAGGCAAAGGGTCCCAGGGTCTAACTGCCAGGGCACTGCCTTCACTGACACCATCCTCCTGGCACCCCCTGCCTGTCTGTGAGCCTCCGCCATGGGACAGGGTGACCTGCTAGGGAAGAAACCAAGATTCCATTGCCTGTTTCTTTTATATGTCCTTCATCTCAGTCATTTGGGTTTTAATCGCCAAGCCCGTGACCAGATCAAACATCGTTCCATCTGGTTGAGTTGTCTGAGCGGTGCCCTTACTGCGACTCTGAAAACTCGTCACAGTCTTACTGTTTTTTAACTCTTTGAACAAAATGTTTTCCATTCAGCAGTTTGCAAAAGTAAACTTCATTTGAACAATTCTCAAGTGCTCTGATTGCAAATAAAAGTTAAATGCGCTAACAAAAATAATTGCTAGGCATGTGGGATTGTACATTTAGGTATCCATAATTCACTAACAGTATATGCCAATACACAACATTATCTGGATTTTCGGTGATTGCATTAGCATAAAAGCATGTTAGCATTTATCCTGTGGTACTAACATTTAAATATATATAAGTATGAAATATTAAGATACGGCATTTTGGAGGCGAGCAAAACTACTGTCTGTAAAATGTTCCTGCCTATTTTTGAAGGTACACTCCAGTATCTTCGGATGACAATCAGCATTCGCACCATTGGGTCCAAACATTGCAAAAATGTCAATGTTTTATGCAAAGAGGAGCTATATTAAGCTAAACAAGATTGCTGATGAGAGAAGTGTCTTCTGATGTCCTCTAAAGCTATTTACAGGCAGCATCTTCCTTTGTTCGTAGCGCAGCCAGGCCTCTGCGCAATTTGTGTCTAGATGTTTCACAAGACTGGAAACGTTAGCCAGAAAGGATTAGGCTGGTGATTAAAACCTCCATTTTAAAAAAACTTTACCTCCAGGAAATGTTTTTCCACACCAATAATTTGAACATTTAAATATTTTGTAATAAAAGGATTTTTGTAATCCGTTTAGAAGGGGAATAGTAATTTATGTTGAAGGCACTCTTGCAGCTTTATCCCAAATGCTTCCCATACACTTAGGGGTGAATTGGAGGTGAGGGTGGACAGAAGCTAAAGCTGCGGGACCTTCAAGGCAAAGAGAAGCAGTGTGTATTTCAGGGCGAGAAGGCAGAAAGTCCAAAAGCTCAGATTTTGGCAGGGCCAAAGTGGGGAGCCAGGAGGAAAGTCGCTTGTGCAGCTGCATTGAGAGTTTGGTGCTGGTTTGGCCAGTCCTTTCAAAACCCACATGCTGCTCAAACAGAGTAGCTGAGGATGGGATTCCAAGCTGATGGTCCGAGCTTGCGTTTGCCATATGTCCTAGCAGGAGGTAGGGCAGTCCCTGGCCTCCCACCTTCCAACAAGCCCGGTGTTATCAGGATCACACTGTTCCCTCTTTTGACCCTGGGTGATAAAACCAATATTACAGGACTTGGTAAAGACTTGGGAGTAAAGTCGAGCATCATCTTGCAGCAGTACTTGGGAGTTTCCTAGAGATGGCTCGCATCAGGGTATTGCTTGTTAACTGTTTCCCGTGAGATAACCCCTTAAACCATGACAGTGTGCATCATGAGCATCCCAATCGCCATTATCTGCCTTACCCAGCTCATAGCTTGCACCAGCTTGGCAAAGCGAAGAGAGGCATAAAACATGTCTCTGCTTTTTCCAGTAAGCCTAAATGAATTGCCCGGAGCACTGGACTCCGTGGCCTCCCTGGCAGGGCTGTGCTGGGGTGTCCCAGTAGTGCTCGGCATCCTGAATGCAGCTGGTTTTGGTTCTGCTTCCTCTGGGAGGAGGGATGGGGCAATATTGTCTGCCCACCCCAGCTCTGTCTGTCAGTATGTCAGGGGTGTCCATCCTCCTCGGATGCGCAATTTCCAGCACCAGCTTCTTGAGGATGTGGAAAAAGCTGCCACCAGACTGATTTTGAATGAAGTCCAGCTTTGCAGTGAAACTGGTTGCCACTCACCGGCATTAAATAATGTTAAGGCCCAAACAATAAACCCAGGAAAAGTAAAATTAAAGACCTTGCTTCAGTGCTCTCTTGTAAGGAGATAAGAATGTTTGGGCAGAGGAATAAATCTCGTTAGCTTAACAAGCACTGTCCCTACCCATTTATTTCAAATCCATCTTCATGTTCATCCCTTCCTCCTTCAGCTTCTCTTTTTATACCCTACAATCTTTGCCCATCTCTTTATCCATTTTCACTGTTTTTTTCAGTGGCCTCTGTGCCAACACCAAGTGTTTGCCACCTCCCAGTTGCAGCAATTCCAGTTCAACTTCCTGCCCACTTGTAACTTCTTGCTTTGTAGATTGTCCCTGCTATTTTTACTTGAACTCCTGACTTGTGTGGAGTTATCAGCCTCACTGCACTTAATTTCAAATTAATTTGATTGGGTCACCTCATTTTTTTTCTGTAACAATAATGAACTCAACCTATTTAGCCTTTCTCCATTATGGATAACCTTAACAAAAACTGCAGTGCGGTATAAAACTGTGTTTCATCATTATGGTTAATTACACAGAAGAATAAATCCCTAAACATTTTTCAGCGTCTGAAATCTAACAAGAAAGTGTAATTAACAATTAAATAGTAAACTGCCATCCTGGTGCTCTCAGGAAGATGGGGAGGGCAGAGCCTGCAAGAAAAGTCTAGAATATAAGGTTTGCTCCTGGTTTTGTTTTCATAAATGCTTCTGTAGTTTAACTGTTGAGGAGATGCTGGCACCTGGAAGCCCAGGGCCAGGTCATTGTCCTGTGACAGGACAAGAGGAAACGGCCTTAAGTTGCACCAGGGGAGGTTTAGGTTGGACCTGAGGAACAATTTCTTCCCCTCCAGGGTTGTCAAGGGCTGGCCCAGGTTGACCAGAGCAGTGGTGGAGTCCCTGTCCCTGGAGGGGTTTCAAAGCTGTGGAGACGTGGTGCTGAGGGACATGGGTTAGTGGTGCCCTGGCAGTGCTGGGGGAACAGTTGGACTCAATGATTTTAAAGGTCTCTTCCAACCCAAACAATTCTATGATTCTGTGTTTTCTCCAGCTGCCTGCAACTGCTGGAGAGTTGACAAGGTGGGATGGACATTTTGACCTTACACTGTGGGACTGGCTTTAGACCAAGGATGGTGTCACTTCTGGTAAATGTGGGAATTCTGGAGTGAGTTACCCCATCCAGAGAGTCTGGGTTGGGCTGGCACAGCAGGTTAAGCAGTGGTGATGGCTAAGTGCTGATGGCTAAAATTGGAGTGTTTGGCCTCAAATCAGGCTTCAGCAATGAGCAAACCTGCACTGTTCCCCCCCCTGGGGAGAAACTTCTCTGTTACCATACATCTCAGCCTCAGCAATGGAGGTGGTCTCTTCCTTGATGCAGGAAGGTCTCTTCCACCCCCACATGGAGGTGAGCACTCCCAGAGCTGTGCAGGGTCTCACCGGTTCCCTGCTGCTCGGTGTTCTGAGACCTGTGTGAGGTGGCCTGGCCTGAAAACAGCCTTGCAGAAGTGCTGGCGCTGCCCAGGGACATGGCAGGTGTGCTTGGCAGTGCTCAGCAGCACCTTCTCTTGAGCAGGAAGGTTGGTGACACAACCTTCAGGAAAAACTCATTGCAGGCAGATCATGCAGTATGTAAAACACGCTGTTTCTGTCTCTTCTCCTTCAGTAAATGCTCTCTGCTGAAGCGCTTGAGTTACTGTGCTGGTTTCCATTTAAAATACCCATTTGGACTGGTTACCTAATTGCTTTCTGTGGAAAAAAATAACAGCCCAAACTTGCTGTTCTCAGTGTAGACCTGATTTCATCGCTGGGCACAACATGTATCCCTCTGTCTCTTCAGCTGCTATTTATTCATCATCCACATTCCCTGTTTATCCTTTTTACCGCAGCCTCTGTGCTCCCCTAATGGCTTCACAAACTTCAAAGACTTTTCCTACCTAACCAGCGACGTTATTTTTCCTGACCTGCTGTGGCTTTCCCGCGTCGCGTGTTCGCCACCATCCCTCCAAGTAATAGGTGCAAAATGCTCCACATAGAAGAGACATCCGCATCTCCTCTTTAATCCCAGCGTGCAGGAGGCTGTACAGCCGTAGTTGATGCCTTTCAGAAGGGAGGCTGCAAAAGTCCATTGAACAGAACAAAGAGGCAAAGAATGGGAGGAAGATGAACAATGAGAGCAGGAAATGCAGGATCCAGCCTCAATTATGTACCTGCTCCCAGCAGGGTTTGGGGTGGACAGAAGTGACCCAGCGATTGCGATTACGGCTATTGTCTGAGCCTCGTATGGGAGCACACAGATCCCAGCTCGTCCTCTGTAGGTCCTGCTGGGTGCACCCTCCTGCCCCTTCCCTGATTGCAGCTTTTGTTGGATTTAATTGCAGCAGGCTGTACGCAGGGAGCATGCCGAGGCAGATCCAGCCAGGTTTGCCATCTGAATGGTGGTGGCAGCAGAATTGGGCTTTCGGAGAGATCCTGGGGGGCTGTCCTTAGCTCCCGTGGGCTTTTGGATTTAGTCAAGTTTACTCGCTGGCCTGTTTTTCTCTCTCTCTCTCTTCCCTTGGTGCCAGCAACAGGCAGGCAAAGCTGCCTGACCCAGAGCAAACTGGCACAAGTCAGCAGCCACAGGCTTCCATGGCATGTAAGACTGGCCCTTGCCTCTCCTGGTTGAAGTGGGATCAAGTTCCAGCAAGGAACCTTGTTCTCACATTGGCACTTCCCAGCCTAACTGCCCTCCTGGTACTGTGTTTTGATAAGTTTTTCCTCTTGTCTCTATTTGTGTACTTTAATATGCATTGAAACAGTTGATTATTCATCCATGAAGACAGTTCCTCAGGTCTTCCACCAGGTCACTGCCAACTTTGGCCCCTTCAAGGCTCTCCCAAGTGTTGGAACAGGGTGACCTTCTGCAGAGAGAGAAAGCAATAGCTTACTGGAAATTATTCTGAAGAAACTCGTCATCACTGCTGACTACTCGCTCTTCCCCCAGGTGCTGACATCCTGTGTCTTCTTGTGATCTGGATTTTAATTTCTCTTTATTTTAGATAATCCTATTTCTGCTTAAAATGAGATGTCCATCAGAGACCCTCTCATGGAGCTGCCTGGCATGTTTTGGCAGGGGATGAGTCACTGGCACAGACCTCTGAGCCCTGCCAGTCTGTGGCCACGAGATGTCTCTGGGGAGCTGGACCAGTGGGTTGCCCCCTCCCCACAGGGTGCCTTGCAACCATCACACAAGTTGGAGAATCGCTATCGCAGCCACTTCCCACCGAGTCTTAGCCCCTTGACGCCTCTGTGTGAGCCCTGAATAGATTTGAAAACTAATTTGCTGCTCAGAGCATCAATAGATGTACGTCACTTGTCCTTTCTGCTGCCTTTAATGAGTTTCCAAGGTACTGCAGCCAGTTCCAGAAGGCAACCATCAAAGGGTTTCATCTTCATTGCCATCAGATGTGTCTAGCAGTCCCTCCAGCGCACTTCAGTTCTCACAGATTCTCTCTGGTTGTGTCTCTTGTGAATTTAACATGGAACATGTCGTGTAATTTCTTGCGGCCATCCTTTCCAGGCTGTCTCTCCTTTTTCTTCTCTAAATGCCCTGAAAATAGGGGATGAGAAAGTGAAAGGACCCTTCCTTCCCACAGTCAGGCAGTGTTAGTTGGAGCCCAGAAGATATGTGGGTCATGGTAAATAAATGTCCTGTCATGGTGCTTCTCCCCACATCCACGACGCTCAGTTATTCCCTCCTGATGCCCAGCTGTACGCGTTTCCTTCTGTTGATCATGTTGGAGCTGCCCTGTGCTTCGAGCATCGCCTCGTGTGTCCCTCCCGGCTGCCGCCCAGGTGGGACAGTGTCCTCGCATGGGTGAGGAGCGAGCAAATGCCTTGGTGCTGCGGGGCCAGCAGCCGGGAGGTGATGGGCACAGCCCCACGGCAGCTTTTTTGAGGGACGGCTCCCTCCTGAGCTCCATCTGCTGAGATCAGTAATTAGGGCTGCTGCTCTGTCTAAACCAGCGGTCACCACACCAGTTGCCTATTAAAGCAGACACACGGGCCCGGCTGGTCGGGAAGCCCCCGTGGCTGGATTTTGCAGAGGTAGGCACAGGAAACCCAGGGTGGTAACGAGACAGAAACACACAAATAAGGTTTCCCTAAGCCTTAAGCAGCTAAAACCTGCCATGCAGGATGAACCCCAAGGGTTCTTGTGAGTTTTAGCTCTTTCTGTCAGGGCAATGGGATGGGTTGAAGGGGGTTTTCTGAATTCCGGTCGACGCCTGGTGCAGCAGCAGGGTGTCTGCTGCTAGCGGCTGCACACGTGAGCGTTTCTGATCTCCCTCTGCAGGTTCCTCAGCTCCCTTTGGAAGCAGATTGTGGTACATTTCCCTACATACTCTGTCATGAAAGCCCCTAACAATGATTTTAGCATGTTTGTGTGTCTTGCAACAAGCAGGACTTCACCGGAGTTGTTTTCCAAATTAAAACCTTGCTTCTTTTACTTAACAAGATCTTTTTTTCCAAAGCTGATAATAGGAGCGACTGAATTTTTCTTTTTAAAAAATGCATTTTCTTCTCAGGCACTTCATATTGAAATGTGTCTTAATTTCAGTTCAGCTAGTGTGTGAAAACACACGGTGAGGCATTATTAGTCCCTGATGGAATAAGGACAGATGGAGCCCAAAATGGAATTGGCTTTATGATTAATGGAAACCTTCAAGAGTGGAATGGAGTCAGGGCTTGGTCCTGCCCTGTTCATGTCTGGAGAGCAATTCAGATGGTGAGAATCTCCACGAGTACAGGCTGAGGAGCTTGGTGGGAGGAATACAGATGTCACTTGACGGAGTCAGCCCTGGGTTGTCCCCTTCTGGGTGGGAGCTGTTGCAGGAGGAGGACGTAGGGAGGAGCGGCTTGTGGAACAGTGGGAGCGCTGTGTGGGTCAGGGGAGGGGACTGGAGGGCAGATGGGGGTCCTTGGCCTCTAATGATGTGCTTTAGTAATGAGCTGATATTTCTGGCCTCAAGCCTCCTGCAGCTGTGCACGATGGCTCATGTGTGGCTGCTGCCATGGAGAGTAGAGCTGGGAGGGGAGGAGTATTTTGAGGTATGCTCCAGACAACTTGGGAATGGGAATGTGGAGGCGTGGAAGTGGTGTGAGGGGGCAGCGAGTTCAGGCTCTGCCCTGGGCTCCTGCTCCACGTGTGACCTTAGGGGCTGTGGTTTCACACCTGTGCCTGTGAGATGTGGAGGGTGAAGACTCCTTGAAAGGAAGTAGTGGAGAAATACCAGGTGGTGTTACCTGCACTGGCTTTGGCATTAGTGGGTGTTTCTGAAGCCTGTAGCCACAGACCATTGCAGCATTTCTAACATAGATGATGGGAAGGAGAAGGAAAAGTCACACCAGAAAGATATCTCTGTCATGTTTAGGAGCAGATCCTCCCTGTGTAAACTAGCTTTACAGCTCAGAACACGGGTAGCAAGTTCTGAGCAGCAGTGGAGTGGGAGAGAAGCAGCAGGTGAAGGCAAAGCTGCTATGCAAAGACAAAACCAGGTCACTTATGGAGTTCTGTCAGCACATCTGTCTGGAGAGGGTATGAAGGGGATGGTGAAGTGCAGTGGTGGCAATCTGAGAAGAGGGCCCAATTTCCCACCCTGTGGGATACCCTGAGAGCAGGGATACATTGAGCCCATCTTTCTGGGGCAAAGTGGATGAGGAGCAGTGTCCACAGGTGCACATCAGCTGAGGAGAAGGTACAGAGGGACATACTCTCAGGTCCAGCCAGGACAGTTGTCACAGTCACCAGGGCCCCTTCCTGCGGCACAGCAGCAACACTTCTGAGTTAACAATGTGACTCTGACCTTGCTATAATTGTCCTAAGGAGTGGGAGGGCTGCTGGAAATGAGCTGATAATGCAGATCTATGGGGAGCTGGTTAAGCACCTCACAAAACTTCCATTGTTCGCTTATTCTGACAAGTGCAGTTTGATTTTTGTTGTGCCCGATGCAGCCTCAGCACGGCAGCAGATTTGCTGGGCGGAGTTTTGTGTAGGGAGGAAGGCTCCGCAGGGTGAGCTCTTCTGCAGGAAATCTTAGAGAAATACTCGAAGGCTGCTGTGGATTTTCTGTTCTTTCCCTGGGGACTCTGGGGATTGCAGATCAGCGGATTGTGGATTAGCAGATCAGGAATTAGAAATGTATTTTCCATTCTTGCTTTACACACTAGTGAACTGACAAATTTAATGTTTTATTTTTTAAATCCGGCTACTTCAGTAAGAAGAAGTGAAGTCTTCTCTGTCTCCTTTGCTGACTTGGGAAAAGCTGAATCATGATCTCTCCGGGCATAGCTTCATCCAAATTCCGTTCTTCACCCTCCGCGCGTGGCTGTTAGTGAAGAACAGTTGATTTGCAAGAGGGATCTTGCTGCTCATGGGCGGTCGCCAAGTGGTGCCCATGGGAGCGCCACGGAGGGGGCTGCAGCTCTCTGCATGGCCTCGCTGGTACAAGGAGGTGGACTCAGCCCTGGGGAGCAGGCCTTGCACCGGGCTGCCAGCTCCAGTTTTGGTGCCTGGGGCACCCGGCAGGGACTCAGGTGCCCCACCAGTTGCTGCTGGGCAGCCATCCTTTTCAGATGCGGTTCTGTGGCTCTACTGAGCGTCTCCATAGCCCAGCACAGTGTGTTCACTCAGCCCCAGGTGTGAGGCATGCTTGGCTTACAGATGTGATAGGTTTTTTGACCCTGTGAGAGTTCCTGTGAGTGAAGCTTGAGATCCTCCTCCTTTTTGGATCCATCCATGAGGAGGGTCCTGGTGCCTTGGGCAGCCCCCTGTGCTGTAACAGGCTAGGGTTTGGGGAGCGCCGGTGCCGAGGATGCCCAGACCGCGGTGGGCTCCACGTGCCTCTCCTTCAGCTGCTCTGCTCTTCAAGTCTTGTGGTTTGCACCTTTCTGCCAAAAACCCACGCCAGGGGATAACACAGAGCAGAGAAAGGCATTTATGTTGTTAAAAGCCTAACAGGCTGCACTGTGGGACCCGATCTGCAGGGGGAAACCAGCTCCCTCATTACCCAGTCACTCTGCAGAGCTTTCAACGCGAGCTAAACAAAACGGCCTTGGCTTTCTGGAGCGGGCTTTGTTCATTCACTTTGTGATGCCGAAAGCGGGTCTGAAATGCGGCTGCCTCTCGAGGCGAGCCCCTGGCAGAGCCGTGGGCTGGGGCCTGCTGGGAGCGCTGCGCTCGCTGCCGGGGCAGGCACAGCCTGTACCCCGCGGGAGGACAGCCTGGGACATCGGGTACACCCCTGGACTGACAAATGGATTTGGGCTGTGCCCATAAAATCTTGATTAAGAATTAACATGATGGAGCTGGAAAATACATCTCATTTCTCCCAGTGAAGCTGACAGGTGACGATATACATTTCCGGGGTGATTGCTGTGCCTTGTTACAGGCTATTTACGATTGAAAAGCAGAGGCTTTGTATGAAGAGACCTTTCATCTCCTGGCAGAGCCAAGTGCCTTTCCCTTCAGGAAGCGTTCCTTCTCTTCTGCCTATTGCCAACCCCCACTTTAAACCCAAACCTGGCAGAGGCCAGAAGGGAGGCAGGATCAAAGCAAAAATAATTGGGATCGCTGGCTTCTGTGGGCAGGCTGAACCTGTTATTCTGACTTACTAACTAGTTATTCCTAAGTAACTCTGGTGAGAGACAATTCAGCAGTTGCAGCTTCTTCTTGATGAAAAGCACTCAAATGTAATAACCATGGCAACAGTTGCTGAGAGCTGGCGCAATGAGGGACGGAGATGTGCTGCCATTCAGCGAGACCTGGACAGGCTGGAGAGTTGCGTGGAGAGGAACCTAATGAAGTTCAACAAGAGCAAGTATAGGGTCCTGCACCTGGGGAGGAATAACCCCCTACACCAGTACACAGGAGGGAGTGACCTTCTGGAAAGCAGCTCTGTGGCAAAGGACCTGGGAGTGCTGGTGGACCACAAGGTGCCTGTGAGCCAGCAGTGTGCCCTCATGTTCAAGAAGGCCAATGGTCTCCCGGGGGGGCACATTCAGAAGAGTGTGGCCAGCAGGTTGAGGGAGGTTCTCCTTCCCCTCTACTCTGCAGTAGTGAGGCCACACCTGGAGTATTTGGTTTAGTTCTGGGCTCCTCAGTTTAAGCGAGACACAGAACTACTGGAGAGAATCCAGTACTGTCAGTGGTGGCCAGTGACAGGACAAGGGGCAACGGGCACAAACTGGAACCCAGGAGGTTCCATCTGAACAGGAAGAAAAACTTCTTTGCTGTGAGGGTGTTGGAGCCTGGCGCAGGCTGCCCAGAGAGGCTGTGGAGTCTCCTTCTCTGGAGAGATTCCAAACCCGCCTGGACACTGGGGTGGTCACAGCCCCCTGGACCAGGGGTCTTCTGGGTGCTCACTGTTAGGCCAACCCTGGAAAGACCTCTCCAAATGTTCCGTTCTTAATCTTGGCTTGGGAACACCTTAGGTAATGGGATCAAGGCCTCTCAAGGAGCTTGGGGAGGACTGTGTTATTTTTATTAGGCAATATTCTCTCTCTGTTGTCTTATTTATTGAAATGCTTTATATGCCTGGAAAAGTCAAAGAAGGAGACTCTTTGATGTTCAACAGAAGAAAAGAGGAACCTGCTGAAAGGCACCATTTGTAGAGATTTCTGAGGAGGCAGTAAATGCTCCACCTGTGCTTAATAATAATACGAGGCAGGGTAAATATCTCTAAAAATATGCGGTAACGTGGGCATGTTTGGAACAGTCAACATTCTTATCAGCCTGCTGCCGTCTCCACAAGCGAGTTTCGCTAGAGATTCTGGGCATGATTTTCAATGGCTCACAGCAGCTGTAGCTTCTTGGAGTTCAGTGAAAAGTCTGAGTGCTTTGGCACGGCAGCAAACCAAGCCTCTTCCTTTCTGCTTCCAATTGGGTCTTGATTCTAAGTGAGATGAATTTTCTCCTCCCGATAATTCTGTGCATCTGAAGTGATTACAGCTCCGCGTGAGTGCTCTTTTAGGAGATTTGAATGCAGCGTTTTCTTCCGTCTTAAAAAGGTTCCGTCAAGCCTTATGATTCTGGAAAGCGGGGCCGGGGGTGGGAAATAAATCCTGGTGGAAACAGTCACATCTTCCTATGCAGATGAGAGATTAAAACTTTTATTTTTATAAAACACATATGGGGGCTGAATCGGAAGAGTTCTGTTCAGGCGAGCGGGTTTTGGCTGGTGGCAACGTGCTGCTAAATTCTGAGCTGGCGATGGAGAGGCAGAGCCAGCGAGTGGTATTATTTGGAGTTCTTAGAGAGTGAGCTTTAATGTTTGCTTAACTCCGCTAAAAATAGACGCCACCCTCTTTTCCTAATAGGCGGCATTTGTCACACTTGATTCATTTCCTCTCCCAAACTGAGCTCCTTCATGAATATTCATCTCTGCTCCCCAGGAATCTGCCTGTCCTAAGAAGTTGTACTCACCACGACCTCACCGTAAAGAACGTGAGTCAAAGCTCTTCCCGACTACCTGGCTCAGTCCAGCAAACTGTTGTGATATCAACAGCTCTCATTGATTTCTGCTTTCTCTGCAAGCCATGATTGCTTGTTATCCCTCTCCACGAGACCCTTAACGAGTCTCCCATTCCTGTTGTCATAGCAGCACCGCAGCGCCCAGTGCGGAGAAGTCTCTGTCACTGTTAATTGTGAGATGGGAGGATCAGTTTGGCAGGTTTTCTAATGGGGATTAGGTCAATGGGTCCCTTCTGAACTGTGATGAATGCATCTTCCTTCAGAAGATATTAAAACTTGGTAGTTACGTAAAATTTCTGATGAGGGAAGCTTGACGTAGCAAAGAAAGGGAGAGCATCCCTTGCAGACCTCTTCCCATTCATGCTCAGCCAACAGCTTAAAGCAGGAGAAAAACAGACAGAAATGCCAATGGAGGATACAAAACCCTCGGTTCGTGGTGGTTAAGGAAGTTTGTCAGTACCTCAGACCTAACCTTAACAGTCCAAAGTGTGTCAAAGGTCCCTGCTACTGTTGTGCTCCAAGTTGCTGCTGGAATAGGAGAAATTTGCTGCCTGCTGAGTGTTGAGGAAGCAAAGGGCTGACATGACGCTGGAGGAATGCAAGGCCAGCAGAGCTGCTGGACCACAGACCCTGAAGCCCTTGCCCAACAGGTGTATGAGGAGGTGTGTGTGGAAGGACATCTGTAGGATCTTGTGGTATGTGACCATGTGTTTCACTCAGCAGGGACCAAGGAGAAGACTTGATACATTGCTTTGTGGGGCATTGCTATGGGTGACATGCCCATTGAGTGGGTGAAGGGTTGCTGGTGGTCACCCACACCTGGGTGGTGCCTTCCAGTACATCAGGCTGCAGGTTTCCTCCCTGACAGCCACTAATTGCTCACTCTGTTAGCAACTTTCAACCTGATGAGTGTTAAAGGAATTCAAGGACTAAAACTGGTAGTACTTCAGTGGGGTGTTGTCTGCTGGGCTTGTGAGGACCACCCAGTAGGTGGGCTTCTGTTGCCAGTGGGGCCTTTGCTAGCAAGGAAAGGCCATTGCGCCTGGGGGACAGTTAGGTTTAGGTTGGACTTGAGGAACAATTTCTTCCCCTCCAGGGTTGTCAAGGGCAGGCCCAGGCTGCCCGGGGCAGTGGTGGAGTCCCTGTCCCGGGAGGGGTTTCAAACCTGTGGAGACGTGGTGCTGAGGCCATGGGTTAGTGATGCCCTGGCAGTGCTGGGGGAACGGCTGGACTCAATGATCTGAAAGGTCTTTTCCAACCCAAACAATTCTATGATTCTGTGTTGATTTTCTGCAGTGTGCTGGAAGAGCTTTATAGAGATTGCTCTGGTGGTGTGGGTGGGAAATATGCACAGCAGGAAGAATGATCTCATCACATGTTTCCTCCTGCAAGTCCTAGAGCATTGCCCTGTTGCAGTGAGATGTAGCCATGGCAGCTTGAGGAGGACCAGGAGAGGCCAAGCACCATTTGCAGCTCAACCTAAAGGAGTGACTGATTCTTGAGGACACTGTCATTAGCTGGTGGGACCTGTCCAAGACATCAGCTCAGCATCTCAACCCTCGCACTGAATCGTGCCACATGGTCGTTTGCCCAGAAGTGGTGGGGCCAGTGGTTGTATGTCACCTCGAGGGTTGGCAGCCCAGCTGCTGGCACAGCACAGAGGCCACTGAGAAGGGCTGGCTGTGAACCGTTGCTCCTGCTTCCTGCACACCCAGGGGTGGGGATCAGCTCTGCTTGTCCCCAGAGACCTGCTCTTGGAACACTCGGGGCAGATCTGCCCCCTGTGCTGCCACCTTCATTCTGAAACAGTGAACTGTAGTCAGAATAATGTGTGACCTAAACGTAGGCACAAGTGCTGTGTTTATAGAATGGAAATTGAAAAAAAAATCCTTAATGCCCTCAATCTCTCTCCCAAAATGAAAAACTCCCCTGGCCAAGCTCTGCAAATAAGCTTTGGATTTTTTTTTTTCATGTGAGGAGACAGGTTTCTACAGGCTGGTGTTCAATTTTACAGGCGTTTGTTATAGGCATGAATAATTGCTGGCGCTGTGCTGCCGCCGCTGTTGTTTGCTCTTACAGGGAGGCCAATTACACGTGTAAGCCCCTGATTTACAACCAAAAGCAGAACTGAAGTGGCTTTGTGGCCTACATTTCAAGAACGAGCAATGCGCCCACAGTCAGCTGTAGGTCCCTGGGTCTGTGCTCCAAAGCACCGAGGTCCATCGCCGAGGAGATGATCTACATATGCAGACCCAGACCGTCCGAGGCGTTGTGCGACACGTGCTGTCACAGCGCAGCGTGAAGGACGTGGACACAGGTGAGCATCTGAGGAGCAGGAGCTTGCCCATGGCAAGCACGCTGCAGTTGGGAAATTTGCAGAGAGTGCACACAGAAGATGAGAGAAATTCAAGTGAACACAATGGTTCTGCAAGATGTACTTAAACAAAACCTGTCCCAACATAACTGGTTTGTCTCCAGCTCTTCCTGCCCAGTGAGCCCTCCTGGGGGAGTAGATGACATCCCATCCAGTGCTGAATTTCAGATGGATCAGTTGAAAGCAAACTGAGAATTTTTCCTTGCTTTTGCACAATAGGCAGAAGAAGAGCAGGGAGGAGGTAGGTCAGTTACTGATTCTCCATGGGGTGATGGCTTCCAAATGGCTGCTCAGAGAGGTCACATCAGCCACGATACCTGTTGACCTGGACACTGCATTGCCCGGCCTGGTGAATGTCTCATCTCGCTGTGCTGGAACCACTCGATGCCATCAGCTCTGGGGTAAGGTGAAGAGCCAGCCCTATGACAAGGGAGGATGGAGAGCTCTACTGATCCTCTTGGGCTGGCGGCAAGCTGGTGTCATTGGTGCTAGGAGGAGCAGAGAAGGAAGGATGTCAGTAAGGTTAGAAGGTGACAGGACATTTGTGGACTTCTGCATGTCGGAAGTCAGTAGTGGATGCTGTCTGCAGGAGGCAATCACAGCTCCACTTGGGAAGGAGGCCAGTGCTTCACACTCCAGGGGATGGCCAAAGGAGGATGAGGCACTCATGTCATTTGTCATTAGTGCAGACCAAGCAGCTTCTCATTTCGTAGGGTTTGTGTACTCAGCTGGAGGTTGTAGTAACCTCCTTTGTGTAAATGGCCCAAAATCTGTCTGAGTGCTGCGTGCTGAGCTGATGGATGTTGGCAGAGGAGATGATCTACACCAGCTCAGTACAGGGAGCTCCCCTGTGGCTTCATGAGTGTCCATCCAGGCAGGAAGCATCAGTTTAGGATCATCTGTTTCTGAAGTGATGTCCTTAAGCATTTACAGCTTCCCAAGGCAGAAACAGCACATCAACCCACCCCAGGCAGGCAGACCACCTGGTGGCAGGCCCCTCGGGCAGTGGCTTCCCCTCTCCTTGGTACAAGGCAGACAGGAATACAGACCCAGATTTGTTTACTAGGCTACGATCAACTGGGGTTTTACATCCTGGCAATTACTGGAAAGTCTTTACTCCTCCTGCGCCTTCGCAGCACATGTGTGAGCTTCTGGTTGTGTCACCTTCCCATCCCCTCTGATCAAAGTCTAGCAGTGGGAAGCGATCATCACAACCAGCATTTGTGTAGTGTCTGTCTTTCCACAGCTCCAGAGCGTTGAATAAATTGAACCCCGCTTCCTCCTTCACCCTTCACATTCAAGCTGTTCCTGAATACAGGCATCTCATCTTCGGCAGCCACTCAGTTTTCAAACCTGTCTTCTGTCCTGGTGATTAAGCCCTTATCTCCTGTCTTGCAGAACCAACCTCTCGTGCCCGTCTCACTGCTCTCCATTGCAGAGACAGTGTTCATCTCAAGATCTTTCTGGCTTTTCCTAACCATTTCATTGCCACACTGCTGAAATCCCCTTCTTACAGAATTATTCCACTGCATCTTTTATGCAAAATTCTCCCTCCTGAAAGAACTCCCTCTCCTTGCTCCAGCCCTTTCTGAGCATCTCATTTGCATGGTACCTGCTGCAGGTTTGTTTCTCATATATGCACATGAATTCATTGCATTATTACCATATTTTAGTAGGTACCTTGGTCATTTTGTCTCCTTGACAGCTTGATTAAGGCATTTGTAGGTGTTTACATCCCCTTCTCTCTGAAGATGGGATCCACATCACCCAGCTTCTGTCTGCATGCATGAGTGCCCCCTTGAGCTAATTCTCAAGGCTCCATCTCCAGCCAGGGTAGAGAGAATCCTCCAAAAGGCAAATTATCCCATCGTAAGACAGGAGTCAAAGACAGCGTTGCCTCTCCCAGGGCTCATAATCATTTCTGCTTGCTGCTGGTGACCGTGATTTCCTTGTGCAGCCCCCTTTGGAGTGGATCTAAAGCCTTGGGCCACGGACTGGCCTTTCTGGATTAGCCTGGGCAAGTCCTGTGGAAATACAGAAGCAGTGGTTGGGTCTCTGGGGATGTGCAGAGCACAGGTTGAAACACGTTACCAAGGGAGCCCAGGCAGCTCCTCTGAGCTACATGTCTTAATTTTAGGTGTCTAATGTAAAGTGAGATGAATCTGACAAAGAAAAAGGTTTGGGGAAATGTTTACGTCTTATTTTCTGTTTAGAAAATATAAAGGTGTACAGCAAATGTTTCAAAACCAACGGTAAAAACAGTAATTATAGGTGGGTGCAATTTTCCTTTATCTTGTAACTGAAACTGCCAGCAGCACTACTGCTGTGCTGGTACTTGGCAGGGACACCGATGCCAGTACCCAGTTCTTTCTGAAAAATGTGGTTGGGTTTTTAATGACCATCAGCAGCAGAACCTCTATTTTTAAATGTCATCCTAAATGTAGCCGTTCCAGCCTCCTCTGTCGTGGCACATGGGTGTCTGGATAGGGATGAATCAGAAAGCAGAAAGGACCACTTCTGCTTTCTGTGGCTCCCGAGTTTTCCTCAAGGGCTTCCCACCCGGGAACTGTCTGGGATTGTCCATGGCTTGTGCTGCAGCAGCACGGTCCTGGTCCCATGGCCACACTTCTGCTGTCGCTCTCTCCTCTATTAACGTGTGAATAAGCCTCTTGGTGGAGAATGAGTTCCTTCAGTAGGTTTCTTCAGAGGCCTGTGTTCCACAGGTCATACTTACTGTTTATGAAAACCCAGATAAATTAAAACAAAGGTTTCTCAGCTATTGCAGGTGCTACTTTTCCATTCCCTCTCTGGCTGGAAGCTTTCCCCAGGCTTTGCTCTCAGAGCCAAAATCTGTGCTTGGCATTTGAGAGCTGATGATTTGCAGTTGTCAATGGAGCAAAGTCTCAGTTTTGAATCATGACTCAGTGAAATAAATCTACTTTTCTAATCCAAAATGATTCTAATGGCACCATGAAACCTGGTGGGATTAGGAACAACCAGAGTTTAAGAGACGACAGGGCAGTGGGTGTGACTCTCACGGCCATCCAGCCCCTTCCCTTCCCCGCAGGGGAGCAGGGTGGATGGAGACAAGGCTCGCAAGCGCTGCGCGGGTTGGTTACTCAGGAGCGATACCTTCCGTAGGGTGCTTCAGGGCACGGCCGTAAGGAAAACGGGTGGGAGATGCTAGAAAGATTTGCTTGATGTAACGCGCTGCCTTCCTCGGCGACGGGAGGAATGCGGAGAGCTGCGGAACAGATGGCAGGGTTAAAATAGGACAGAGCATCGCAGAGATGCTGCTGGAAGGGAAAGGAGTGAAGTGCCTGTTCTCACACTTCGCTTTGTGTCTCGTGGAAGAGCTGGCGAGTGCCCGCGCTCCGCTGGCATCCCCAGCAGGGACACGCCAGGCAAAAGCTTGACGATTTTTTCTGGTTTTATTATATAATATTAGCACTCGTCTTAAAGAAAAATCAGCTCAAATGAGCAAGCAAACAAATAAAGCGAATAACAATCGAAGGTCTTATCCTCAGGCCACCCTTTTAATGTCTCTCAAGATTATTAGTGGGATGTGTGAGGTAGGCACACGCTGCCTCTGGGGAACCGAGCCCAGCAGTTACAACCGAGGCTTTCTTCTCGAGGTGCCTTCAGACAGCTTCTGGCAATGTTTTTGTGTAACCTAAGGAGTGCAAATAGCTTTTATTGAAATGGTTGAGTAACTGCGCGCCTTCAATTCTGCCCAGTGCACCACGGCCGGTGTCGCAGGGATCTGGCCTCCGTGCAAAGCTGCTCCGCTGCGAGTGCCTGCTGCAGAAGGGCTTGGTCAGGGGTCCTGCAGCGAGGAAGCACCTTGGGCGCTTCTCCGTTTGCCACCATCCCAGGGCCAGTTGGGTTTTGGAGCCTCGAGGCTTGTGGGGAGAAGGAGCGTGAGGCAGGGGAGGAGCAGGGAGGCAGGCTCATGCTTGCACCCCAGTGCTCCAGCCGATGCTTCAGTTTCCCCGTCAATAAATCAGGGAGTGTCTGTGATGAAAACCACTGGATGAGCTCAGGGACATGGTATTAATCCTGCAATATTGTTCTTGTTCCATGCTGAGTTGTGTTTTTTTTGGAAAGAAATCAACACAGTTTTTGTGGGCAATGGCTAAAATGGCACAGAAATAAATGAGTTGTGCTTGCACTCGGAGACAATTGCTCGCTTTTTATTAAAGCAGCCTGTGATGAAACAGACCCTGTCCTTAGGCACTGATACGCATTTGACCTATGGGAAAATAACAGGCTTTCAGAAACGCACAGGGAGTGCTTTGTAAGGTTGATTTACAACTCAAAATAAAGCATTGATTTGGGTGATTGAGAGCCAAGGGGAGTTCCTGCTGTGTCCTTCTCCATGCTCTGTGGAGCACTTGCTCGTAGCTCCCCGGGAGGACCGGTCATTCAACACGTGGTTCTGGAAGAGAGGTCACACAGCTCCTTTGATTGTTCCAGATGGGGCATGAGTCACCCCGTCCTGCCCTTAAATCACAGCGGGCTGACAAACCCTTGAGGGTGGACTGCACAGGCCCATCCTTCACCATCGGAAGAACAGATAAGATGGATGAGCCTTGATGGTGCTGTTCCACAGCCTTTCTTCCAGCCCCATGCTGACAGGGTGATGGCAATAGCCTGGAGAATCCAAAAAGAGAGCCCTGGGGCCGTTCAGCTGGAGAAGAGCAGCTGAGAGGGAATCTGATCAATGTTCATGAAGAGATAAAGGGCCCCTGGGGGGCAAGAGGATGGGGCCAGGCTCTTGTCAGTGGTGGCCAGTGACAGGACAAGAGGCAACGGGCACAAACTGGAACCTGGGAGGTTCCATCTGAGCAGGAGGGGAAGTTGTTTTTCCGTGAGGGTGTTGGAGCCTGGCCCAGGCTCCCAGAGAAGTTGTAGAGTCTCCTTCTCTGGAGAAATTCCAAACCCCCCTGGGCACTGCGATCCTGGGCCCCCTGCTCTGGGTGACCCTGCTGGAGCAGGGGGGGGTTGGACCAGACAATCTCCAGAGGTCACTTCCAACCCCACCTTTCTGTGATTCAGTGAAAAAACTTTGGTTTTTTTTTATCATAAAATGGTTTGTGGGTCTTTGATTAAACTCATGGAAGCTGAGCTGGCATCTGAGACTCTTCAAAGCTTCATCCTTCAATTTGCCCTGGTGTTGGTGGGAGCTTCTGATACACATTCCTTTCCACAGCAGGGCAGTGAGTCATCATCATCCTCATCCTGATGCTGACATAGCTGGGAGATACCTAGCACCAAAATAAAGCTCGGAGCCAACAAAGCTGAGGGTCAAGAGAAAAGAGGGCTCGGGGGGTGTCCTGGGGAGTGGTGGGATTCGTGCCTGGGCTCACTCTGTTCCATGTGCGAGGAAGGAGGAGGTTCATTGTTCTGTTAATTATCTGTCTGTTATGCTCCATCATGGTGCTGTAGCTCAGCTGATTTTTCTCCTATCCCCAAATATGAGGTGCCTTAGCCTTGCCCACCCTGGGCTTTGGCAAGCTGGATCCCTTCCCTGTGACCTGATGTCACTGTCCCCCCAGGGAGCTCCAGGCTGGTCTGTAATGGGACACTAGAGCCCTCCTGCTTTGAGCAGAGTCATTGCAGGGCTCATAAGAAGCTCAAATATCTCTTGCTGGTACCTGGGATGCAGATTTATAGTTGGTAGCAAGCCGGGGTTCCCCAGCTGCTCCCAGGCAGCCCTTCCCACCCTTGCTGCGTCGCTGGGGTGACTCATGCTCCCTTGGTTGAAGTATCACAGTAAGCCCATCAAAATCGGAGTCAAATCCTCAGCTCCAACTTATTCTCTGCTGTTCTATTCCTCCTCTTAGCAACAAATACTCAATAACCTAATTGTTCATTAAACCCCACGCTGGTGTCGATGTAACCCGCTCTGTCACGTTGAGGCGTGTTGCTCTCGCAGGGATCCTGCCGCTCCCCCGCTGCTGCGGCGAGCGCCTGGCTTGGTAGAAACTGAGAAGGCACTGTTGCATTGAAGTGAAGATTTTCATCTTCTCAGGGCTTTTTTTTTTAAAGTCTCTCCTGTATTCCGTGCTTTTGAACATCTAATATCTCTTTTATGCTTCACATCTTTCAGATGAAATTGTTGTATTGTGTTGCCTGTCGAAACCTAGTTTTTCTTTTGTCAGGTTCTCCCCCCTTACCCCCACTTTCTTCTTTGCCATATTTTGATCGGCACAACTACTTGGGGCTCCATTTTTCTGGGTGTTTTTTAATCTCATCAAGTTGTAGCTGTGAAGGCCTTTTGTCTGCCATAAACTCATGTTTGAGCTGATGCTTGGAGGAGAGGCTTTCTAGGCCAGTTCCACTGCATGCAGACCTCAGTGAGGGCTCTGGGGTTGTCTTGTGCTTCATTCCTTCTCCTAACTCTAAATAGTTGCAGGTAGCCTCAGTGGGGTCAGGGTTATTTTCTTATTACCCTGTATAATATCTCACATTGGGTGTGCAGCGGTCCCTTTCGGTCAGGTGGTACTCTGCAATAATGGAAAGCTCTGTGTTAAATCTGCATTTTCATCAGAGACTCACCAACCCTGCACTTAATCCATCACTTGCTGACATCCCACGGCTGAGCAGGGCTGCGTGCTTCTGAGGTCGAGGGGGCTGCAGAACTGTTGCCACTGGGTTGTCCCAGTTACCTCCTCTTGAGGACAGAGTTCGGAGCCAACTGGGAAGCCGTGGGTTTGGGGCTGGCTGCAGCTGCTCTGCACTCAGTTCCTGTGGGGATAGGTCACACCCTTGCCAGTGCTTTGGATGCAGTAGGAAAGCACATTCCTCCCATGGGTCACCTCTCGCTTGGACTATTTTAATGCTCTTTGGGTTGTTTTATTCTTAAACTTGCAATCTGAAATGGAGTCTTATAGGTATTACCAAGCTGCTGATCATCCGGTCTCTTTTTTTCTGCCCTTATTCAGAGTCTGGGATTTAGAGCTGTAGTTCAGGATGGAATTACTGAATTCCAGTCAAATCTTTAAACATTGGCATCGTAATGATCACTTCTATTGCTCTGTCTATGATTTGCCTGGTAATTTTAATCTGAATACACTTAAAGAGCTGTCAGAAATCCCCCAAATAAAGATGCCTTTGAGAAATCCATTGGCCTTGTCACATGTGACCCTGCTTGTGTTGCTTCTGGTTTCCAGAAACAACCATTTCCATCACCTTTCACATCCTCGGCCAGGCATGTCGGCTTGAGAGGCGCAGGGCACCGGGCAGGGCTGGCAGCGGTGACACCAGCGTGGGGAATCAAAGCTTTATGTTTTGACACAAAAGGGTTCCTCTTACTTCAAAATCTGTGCTAGTGAAACAATTATTTTTGGA